>JAQGCM010001579.1:0-14602 GCA_034699705.1 Hymenaphorura dentifera | reverse complement strand
ACTTGGGATAAGGCCAACAAAGTGGCAATTTTGATATTATAAGAATAAATTTTGACGCCCAACATTTTTTGAATTTAATTTTATCCAGAGAATTATTCGAACTCCGGTCTCAACTCCAAGAACTGAAGGCTGCCGTTGAAATTCGTTCCTTTACTCCGCCAGAGTCTGAAGAAGTTGGGGAAGTTCTACGAAAGAAACCTTTAAGAATTGATACTCTGTTGAGCATGAATGGAAGAGATATTCTCGGAGGAAATGCAGGCTGCAGTTCGATTAGTTGTTCAATACCCAGCGGGGACAAAGAATCTATGGAAGACTCTGATGATGACGCGACTAGTTCTGAGGTATTGTTTCAAATTCAAGTACTTTCCTTCCTCCATCAACTACTAGATTGTAGACTAGAAGAGCACAAGTTGTTTTCCACACCAACTCATTGTTCTACTATATCCTTGAAGAGACGAAGAACTGGAATGAGGAATGAAACAAAATATATGAAAGTCGGAGTTCAAAATTTTGCTTAGAGGCAAGAAGAGGAGATGATAGTCCTTTGCGTAAAATAATTTGGTTTCACACTGACTTGTTCAAACCCAGCTTTCCTTCTCCTCATCTTTACGGTTTTAGACTCTCGAGTTTTTGTTCTATTCCGTCTCACTTCACTTTTTGCCCTCAATTCGTTTAAATTAATGCTTTATTATTCAGCATTTTCCTTTCCATTCTTCGGAGAGATGAGACTACAAGTGTACATTGTGCGCGCACACTTCGTACAAACTGAGTGAGTCAGTCGTCACCCGCCGTCACCACAATTCTACAAGAAATGCTTTTTCTCACCCGAAAAAAAATTCTTTTTTCTTGTTTGTATTAGCATGGCTGAGTGATTTCAAAAGTTGGTTGTGTCTAACACACTGCACTGCACTGAACGTGAAGCCAAAAGTTCTTTCCATCTCTCAATTAGACTTATGAATGAGGCAACTTTTGATTGAGAAAAATCCCAAGAGAAAAAACTTATGACGTTAAGGCTACCACCATCACAAATATTTGGCTAGTCTTACATTATCATTGTGGTGTGCTACAAAACTCTTCCAACTTTCAACGCCACTGCACTGCCTTGATTTAACTGAATCTGGAAGAAAATTTAGAATTTTTAGACCCACAAAAGAATTCCCAAATGAATTGCAAGGATTGTGCTAAAAAATGAACTCACTCGCAAGAAACTTTTCCAAACTTTCTGATGCGATGATGTTGCTTTCTGAGTCGTAATCTAAAATTTCTACCGATCTCCCGTTTGAGTTTGCCCAGTTCAGCGTCAGGTCGATATAGAATTACTACTTTGGACCAAACAGAACCAACCGTATCTAATTTTTCTCTTTCAATATTTTTTAGGGTGAGGGAATTACGAGCCATCAAAGACGATGCATTTGTTACATTTTGACAGTGATGATGACAGTATTCGGGATGGCAATGTTGCTAGGTGTGTTCATTGCTGTTTTCTCGTGAAAATATGCAGAAATTCTCTATTGTATAGAAGAACATTCTTTGCACTCTAAGAAACTAGAGAACTAAACCTCCATTTGTAGTAGTTTGTGCTGGATTCGCCAAGTTAAAAAAAAAATACCTATTCATCTTATGAGATTTCCTCGTTCGTGTGGTGGTGAAAGTTTCTCAGGACCACGCTCGAGTTTCACGAAACAATAAAACTAAGTATGGTCAGACCTATCGATTGCGTTTAGGGATAAAAGAAATGAATGAAGAATATAACTCTAGTTCAACTCGAAGACGACGATTGTTCATCTCCTCGTGCTGTTTGCGAGGGATACTATTTGCACAAATCTCCAAAAATATCAGTGAGCCACTAAAACGAAGCCAAGTGCGTGTACCTAACCTTTGGAACTGGAACTACTCCGGACTTCCTAAATTCCAGAAGATTCTGCTGTTGGTTAAGGTTCGTATGCGAATTTGGTATGCTAATTTGGACCAAAGAAAGTCTCAAAGCTGCTAAAAGCCGAACCCGTTTACAAATTTCGCTTATATCTGATTTTGAGTGTGGAGCACTTTAGCAATGAAAAAACGGCTGTACTGTTATACAAATGCCCTGCCGCCTGGATGAATGCTCAGCACACCAGAGTCGTCGTCGTCGTCGGAATTCAAAATGTTTGCACAAGCACACACACAAGAAGTGGGACTGAACCCCGAATTCTCAACAACACACTCAGAGAGTAGTCGTGGCAGAAAAGAAGTGTCAATTACTTTCTCCTGGACCGCCTGACTGACGGAAAGAGAGAAAGCAGTCGAGGTTTAGCTCCAACACTTTATTGCGTGTCACTCAACATGCAGAGGAGCATTGAAATCCAAGCAGTAGTAATACTCTTTCAAAAGAGGATGTAATCTGACATTTTGTACGGACGAAACGTCGGACTTTCATTTCATCATGTTCTGTGTACTCTGAATGACATGTCACGCAAGGTTTAGGAGTGAAGTAGGGTGTGATGTGATGTGATTTGAAATAAAATCAGATTCAGACTAAAAACTCATGGTGATGATTACTCCACTCAATCGTCATCATCATCGTCGTCGTTCAAAATTCTGGAGCTAAACCTAAGTACCTAGCAAAGCAAAGCATATGAAGAAATCGATAATTTTCTCTGCCAAATTCTGACTCTACCTCCACTATATAATTACTCCAAATGTGAGAGAGAGAGTCAAACAGTAAATTTTACTTTGACTTGATGAATCAAGCATAACTCCACATAATTCCACTAACTTTTCCCCCCATATTCCTCAGGCAGCCCTTGTCCTGCTACTGCTACGTAAATGTAATCAAATGAAATGAAATGTAGCAGAATGTGTTGTGTTCGTACTGTTTGTGAATTCGTTCTTTGCATTCCATTCCATTCCCCAGTTCAAAATGCGATCGCGATGTCGAGGAGCTTAAGTTCTACTCTACATATGAAATTGAGCACAGTAATATACAACTACTTTGTTTTAAATCCTTTCCACTGCACACTGCACTGTGTGGCTTTTCTCAACCCAAAATTTTTATGGAGCAAAAGAGCTAAAGGATTATTTCAAAGGTGAGACCCACAGCCGTGCAGCCACCACCCCTGCATTTTCTACTACTTACTTTCTCCACTAACTTACTCTTCAATCTTCCAACGCAGTCTACCTACCTGGCTCTAAACTCAACTCACTTTAATATTCCTTGTTTTCCGGTAAATTGTAGCTGCTCGACTATGTGTTGTATCACTCAGGAAAATACTGCATGCATGCATGCATACAGATCTCATAGTTTATTCAATGTGTCTCTCATGGGACACGTTGTGTGATTTATGTTTTTTTTTCAAAAAAACATTGCTTATTTATGACCGGGGTTCACATAATGTGTCCGTTCTTCGTTTCATTCATGCGCTACCCATCCTGCTCCTGCTGCATACCTGCCTAACTCCTCACTTATTCCATTCGTGGGACCAAAGCAATGAAAGGAAATAATTAAACCAATACAAGTCAGTCAGTTGAGAGAATTTGAAAATAGTAAAAGCATAACGTAAAACATTTCTGGCCCATTTTCTTTTAGCCTGAGTCCTTCCTGAGAAAGATTGGCATTTGTACTTATGCAATCATGTCGTTTTACTGCATGGCTTGCACATTTGATAAATTATACGTTAAACCTCCCACATATGTCAGCACATCACAACCACGACCGGTTCCTTCGTGCGCAATGTAGAAATACTAACATATTGTTGTCTTCCGTGCGACTTTTCTTGTAACAATCAAAACTTGTTGTCGGCCTCAACCTGAACGGGCCGTGCAAAACTCCATTATAGTGTCAAAAAAACTATGTACCGATTCCACTATCATATTACAATGTTACATACATAACTAATTCAAAAAATAACAAACACGCCACTCTTGAAATAAGCAAATGAGAGAAAGTAGAATGAAAGTGAAAGTGGAGGGGAAAGCTTTTCGATATGAACGTCGTTCTGGTCAAAGTTCAGTTTTATCAAAAAATATGCAATATTCAGTTCCAAGGACACATGTCAGTTTAAAAGCAAATAAAATCGTATTAGTCAAGTTTGGTGATTTGTTAATGACCAATTAAATTAATTACTGATGTGAAGATTGTTTAATTAATTAATGGATTCAAGAGGAGTGTGGTGGTTGAATGGTATTGGTAGGTTCAGACTAGAAAACTGGAGAAGAATGAAAGTGTAGGAAGGTAGTGTCAGTGTCGAGTGCGTGTATTGGAGTACTCTAGGAAAGTACTTGTCAATTCATTCAAAAGAAAGGAATGGCAGGTAGACTCATGCTGTTCGTTCTTTGTACTACTAATAATTTCATATGACTTCCTCTTGTGATACAATAAATTGTTTATTGACGAGGAGTTGGTGTGAAGTGAAAGGTTGTGAGTCATGTCATGCATTTCTCGCATTCCATTGTTGCATTGAGGTTGACATTATTAAATTGCATTGCTTATGTACGTAATTGTTGTTGTTCCCCACACGTTTGTCCTTACTTGCATATTGTATGACCGTAAATTATTGGAATTGTAAATCGTTGTATTGCGACTATCAAAGAATACAATGTAGTTAAACGAATAAAAATTAATAAAAGTCCGTACTCAACTCCGGACACGGATTGTCCTCAGATGTGTTAGCATGTCCATGTAATACAAAAAGAAGTGTGTATTGCATGCAGCAGATGCATGCAGAACAAGGAGAAAATGTTAAATACTACTACTATTCCTCGTTAAATTCTTCGCTCGTTCTTACAAATGAAATAAAAAAAGTGTTGAAATTCAACAAATGTGAAAGAAAAGTGCTACAAGAAGGGGTTGTTATGTTGTATGATTTATTTATTTCAATCGTTAAAAGAAGGAAGCAAATAATTGCAGCTGCAGCTGATGATGGCATTATTATTTGTAATAATAATAGTAATACAATTACAATATGTGAAATATGAAGTGCTCATTCACTTTTGGAGAACCAGAGAGTTACAGGACGCGGGTGTCTTCGATTCAAATACCATCAGACATGAATGAGTCGTTGAATAATTCATGTGTACATTGTGGATTTTTTTAAGCACAAGTCAATGAGTTCACTCTCAAATGCAGAAGTTTAAATATTTAGCACTTCTCTATTCTTTTGTTTTCATTAAGGAAGGCAATAAATTGGTCATTTGAATTTTCAATAACCTCAATCCAAAAACACGCAACGTGCACTTAAAATGCATTTGCAAAAATGTAGTTTAGGCTAATTTCTAAACCCATGCATGAATTGAATGGTGTAGTTTGAAAGGCATAACAAATATTGTCCAGCCCGGCGAAAGTACCGAACCAGTACCTTACTAGTACAGGTCTTTGCAGTTGAAGACCAAGACACCAATACTTCATTTCGAGCCAATCCTCATCATGTTGAGGCTTATTAAATTGAGAAAATTCAATTGTTATAATAATTTGAGACAAAAAATTTTGTCTCACAATTTTACAAAGTGTGCGGAATACACGCACAAGAAAAGTGAAAATTGCTTAAATACGAATATGAAAAGTGGAGAGAAATTCCGGTGCGCGTGTAATCACATGTTCAAATTCCCCGAAAGATAATTTTCCATCGTCATCAACGTCTCCTTCCTCCAAAACCTAAAATTTAATCAACGCGCAAAAAAATTCATTTGTTTTTTGCAATCAACTCAGTTAACAAAACTCAATAAGCGTGGACTAAACTAATGCATTAGATCTGCACTTGTAATGATTTTCATAGTGTGAATTTCGTGTTACCTTTGAACAAACTAAGTTAATCTCATCAGCCGCTAGTTCTTCCCTAGTTAAAAGTTGAACTGCTTGGTGTAAATCTTGAGTCCCAAGGAATTGATCTTCATCAAAATCTGAATATAATTATCAGATCTATTAAGTCCGCAAGTCAATATCAGAATCAAATGAATCACAGTGAACCCAGCGGTCACTGCCGGGTCGACTTTATCAAATTTATTCAGATGCAACGCGGAATCCGTATTATCTCTACGAAATGTGAGTTTTAATAAGGAGTCAAAAGTAAGAGCTTAGAGATATTATTATTCTCCGAGCTCATTAGTTGCACGGTCGGAACACGATGTCGAAAATGTGGAAAACACAATAGAAAAATGGAATGACATCTATTCTATTCTAAAATTCGAATTTTTAGTGCAAAGTTCGCAGCAAAGCCGCAAAATAACCAATAACGAGAAGGTTTTAGCTTCGAAGTCATTAGTAATTGTCCGTGTAGCACGGAACAACTGCATTGATTTTCGCTTGGGCTGTTGAAAGAAGCTCAAATAAAAATTTGAGCTGGAGCTTGTCTATCGCCAATTTAGAAAACGTTGACGAATAACTAATGAGTCTTACCGTAAACTCGAAAAGCGTAGTGGACCTTAATCTCTCTGGGCGCTTGTTCGGAGAAAGCTGAGAGCATATCTAAAAAGTCTTCAAAACTAATCCCATCTCCATCTCTTGAGAATACAGAACAGATCCGGTTTCGAAATGGGTTCTCCTAAGGACAGTACAAAAGAGGAACAAACTGTGTACAACACACTACACTATTCGAGAACATCCTCGTAAATTAATCCTCTCTTCCGCCGTCCTACTCTATCATTATATCCTCCCTAAATAAGTGAATGAACCTCTTGAATTAGTAATGACAAATTAACGAAAGTACGTTCTTCGGGCTAACGGATGAGTACATCAATGCTCAAACTCACAGACAAACTTGATGAGATCGCGATGATCTCATCGTATGAAACTTAAGCAATAATAAAGCATTCCAAAGGAAGTGAATAGTTCTCGTGGAATTAATATTAAATGTGTGCTCTGAATTTTAGTCGAATTCTACATCCTGTCTGACTTATGTTAGAACCTCAAACCGAGGGCAAATAACTCGTTCTTCTCCAAAAAATTAAGCAACTGGTGAAAGCGATAATTTTACAATAAATTACCCTAACAATTTCAATGTAGGGTACTTTTTTGAATGAGATGATAGATGATCCGACTTCATTACATTCTTAACTTACGCAGGAGAACATTAGCACACTATTGGATAAGCAATCTAAATTTATGGAGATCGATAGTGTGTTTTTAGCTTTGATTGACGTTTAAGCAGCCAAAATGTCTTTGCTGGCTACAGTTTCATGAATATCTTTAATTTTTCATTCTAAGTACAGGCAGAACTTACCTTCAATTCGGGCATTCGTGCAACTTGATCGCACGGCACTTTGACATTTTCTGGTTCATTTCCAGTCATCATTTTAGGTACTAATGTTGGATTGATTTCCCTATATTTCTTGAAAACCCTGGTTTGAAAACATAAAATCACAAAATTTTTATGAAAAATTGAAAACATGGCAAATACCGTCTGCTAAGCTAAATTTTGCAGTAAATAATTGCCAATAACTTGTAAAGCACTTACCTTTTAATCTCCTTACGTGTGAAGAATGTGCAGTCCTAAAAAACGAATTAGACACCATTAATAAGACAACTTTGACTAAGTTATGGCTAAAACTCGAATTTTTTGTGGTAGGTTCACCTGGTACTCTTCCAACTGGTCTTCGGTGAAAGTTGCTACTTTGTTGCCCATTTTGTTTTATAAGCTCCTCCATGCAGAAGCAACCGTACCAGCGGTTGCTCTGTCTTAACCACTTTAAATTCCAATTGAAGTTAAACCCCACGTTTCTCAAAGTGTCAGGAAGTTGGAGCTTAGATCCATTGTCACAAGGATAAATTTCCGAAGCATCTTCTATGCCTTTGTAGTATTTTTTATATTTCACTACGAATTCTTGAACAACCACTAAGTACATGCAGGTAAATCTTGGAAGATACCTTCAACATTTTAAGGGCACCAGGAGGCTTGTAAATTTTAAATTCTATTTATTTTTTCATTAAAATTTATACGGAGAAACTCGGAAAAATGTACGGGTTGGAGAAAGTTGCCTTTCTTTCAAAGTGAATAATGAAGCTCCACCTTGGGAGACAGTCTTCAATTTATTCCTGCTGTTTGTTGTCTACTATCTTCGCGGCCTTTCGAACATGCACGAGAGCATATGGGAGAGCTCTGCTACTCACTCACACATGATTTTACTCTTACTTTCAGTAAACAAAAACAACTTCATTTGTCAATAATTGCTGCTCAGCTGTGTTAACAGGGTCACTTTTGATCAGCAGGTTTCTTCTACCAAGTTGAATGACGTTTGCAAAATTTTTGCACTGTAAAGTAATGGTGCGACTTTTTATTTATGAACTTTGAAATTAATAGAAAACGAATCTTCGCTGAATTTGGAATTGAATTGGAATTTTGTATGGTCGCCTGAACGCAGAAGGACAGCAGAAATTTGAATGCTGCTTTTTTGTAACGTTCAGGGATTAATGGATGCTTTTGTCAAACTAAATTTCGATTTATCTGGCCTGAGCTCCAGAGAGCACTGAGGTGAAACCTATAAACTGCATGTGTTTGACTGACTCATCGGAGTACCTTTATGCTAGATGTGCTCCTGAACTGAAGAAAGTGGGTCTAGACTAAACTAAAACTTCATGGATGGCAAACTGACTGGAGTTGTGTCGTGAGGTGACTAGTCTAGTCTGTTTTTTGCTCTGTCTGAGCGTAGCGTGCGATGAAACATCCTTTTCGGTGTATTAGCAAGTCAAAAAGCTCTCTCACTACTCTCACCAGCTAGTTTTCACCAGCTACACCCTTTTCCCTTTTATCCATGAACCTATTATTTCATATACAGAAGAATTGTGCAATTCTTTAGCTGGCTGGCTGGCTGACAGTATCGGTTGCTAGAATCGTTATCACATCACGTCTACCTGAACACGTATAGAAATCCTTCCATGTATCCAGAAACTAGAAACAATGAAAGAACCCCACCCTTTAGCCCACAATCCATGCGCTTATTACTACGAAAAGTGAAGCGAACTGTTGGTCTGCTAAGCTGCCATCCTACAGTTTGTCATAAGAGAGATTCAATTGATAATTAAAGCTTTCACTTCGACTACCTCCTCCAGTGCGGTGAAAGCGTCGGGAAGCAAACCAAAGCAATTGACAAGAATCATCCAACCCCCACGTGTAAATCGGTTTAATTGAATATCCCACGAAAGAAGGGAGATCAGCCCCATGCATGAGCAAATTGAACATATTCGCACGAATAATATCAATTTGTTTTCCTCGTATTTATTTATTCGGAATTTTCAAGTAGGTGATTTACCGACTGGATTTTTTTTGTCCAAATTTATTATTGTAGAACAGCGTGTATATTCTTAGATAACATTCATAATAACAATTCAAATAATTATTTAGGTACTTTCTTTCACTCTAAATACTATTCTTTTCCAGACAACATTCAGTTAATTAGGAAACACTCCCAAAACTGCACTTTTTCACATTCATGATTCAATGCAAAGCCAATTTATAATCCAAAATTACACGATTAAAAATTGCATACAATTTGCAAAAATTGCAGCAGCAGCGTAACAAACTTGTAAAACTTTAGGAGAGTTCGCCCATCATAGAAGGTGATTAATGTAACAAATTCTAAACAATTGACTGCTAATGCCGTATTTAGATAAATCCTCTCCGAAATAACCATAAAATTACGTAAAATATTTATAAAAGTGTAAAACATTCTAATTCTATTCATATTAATTCCATTCATGAATCATCCATAAGCTCGATGTACAAAATGTTTCAAACATATCAGAAATGTAGTGGTGAAAACGGAGAAAGTTGTGGAGAAAGGCAACGTAAAAAACATGCGTGATTTAGTATAAAACTAACGATAAGTCTACATCTGTCATACCCAATACTGATTTTTCCCAGGATTATTGTTGCGTCTCAATGTCCCCGAGGTATTATTACTACCTGGTAACATAATATTACTAATTGGATGACTGGGGTTATGGAACTGATTGAATTGTGTCTCTTCTTCCAAACGACTCCTCTCTTGGATGTCAAGTGGCTGAGGCAAAGAGCTCGTGATAGCGCCGTACGTAAACCCATAAGGTTCTGGAGGATCAATTTCTTCTGGCAGTGGAGCAAAAGTATCACAAATTGGTGGCGATAGCAGAGGGCACATCATCATTGCATTCCCAGCTGAATACCCGCCAGAATCACTGCCGCCGCTACTACAAGCCCCACTACCGCTGCCGCCACACAATGGCGTTACCCGGCATTGTGGAATAGATGGAGTTGGAACTTCAGTTCTGAGCCCAGAACTAGTCCAAGAACCCGACTCTGACGCGGTTCTAGAATTCCCTACTTTATGACGAGATCTAGGGCTTAGCGGGGATAACATTAAAGGTCGAAGTCCTGCGGGTCCATGACCGTGGTGCCCATGCAAATGTATATGCCCGCAATCTGAGTCTGACTGACAAGAAGGGTCTAGAAGTGTACAAGTTGTGGATGGAGCATAAACATCAATTACACCAATTCCATTACATTTTGTATCACTTCTGCCAGAATTTCCGCCACCACCATTGTTGAGCCCTTGACTATTAGTATTGTTCAGATTTGAGCGAGAGTTCCTGCTCTTAGAACAAGTGCATCTGATCCCAACGACGAGAAATAAGGTCAGCGTTACAATTCCAGCGACTATGACTCCTACTGTGATGAGAGATTCTTTGGTTAGATTTGGAGTGACTGAAAGTAGATCGCGCATTCCCCCGCCGGTTGTCTTTGCATTCGGATCAGTGGAGCCATCCGAGATTATTTGATTGTGCATCTTCTCGTCATAGTATCGAGCGTCGTGCATCCTTATATTGAATTTGGCTAGTCCTAGAGCTGGCTGGACACCAGGAGCATGAACTTTGAAGATAAACTCATCCGCTCTAGAGGAACTGGAGCTCGAGGTTAAACCAAACGGAACAATGTCGTTAGAGAGCATATCATTAGACGGCATTTTTGTGTAAGGAACATAAATTATTGAGCCCTGACGAATGTCTTCATGAGAGAATCGCGGGACAATACGACCCATTGGATTCTGGTTGGTTGAGTAGGACCTCCGATATCTATTCCTCTGAGACTCTTGATGTGACGTTTGATGTCGACCAGCATAGCTCATGCCCGGAAGTTTAAATATCTGACCAAACCTAGGGGCAAGTAAAATTTCGTACTGTGGATTTGATCCAGTTAATGCGGCTAATGGGGAAGCGTCCAAAACAGCTAAATTCATGGTTGTTCGACTCCCAACGGATGCAGAGAACTCAGACTCATCTGGAGCTATAATTCCGCCCACAGCAAATCCCTTCACGAAAGAACGTACTTCCTTGACTCTCTTCAAAAGTGGCACAGCCACCACATTGACCAACCAGAATGTCGTCACTTGCTTTCCTCTCGAACCTTTACTGCTCCATTCATCTTCTCCAGACTCCAAACTAAAATGTGCAGAAACTTCGAACGAATCATTGGCAACGGACAAATCAGATTGTAGATAAGCCAATTCTCCATTGACCAATTCAAAGTGTGAGAACGTGGCTGTGATTTTGCCAAAATGTGAATTTGAGTGAAAAGATGAAGACGCTGCAATCGAGTTTGAGATGGATTGGTCTCTAAGAATTATTTTGCCATGGAGCGGAGATCTCGTAACGTTGTAGATGAGACGAATTAATTGACCATTAGTGGAGGCTGGTAAATTCATGGAGGTGAGCACGGCAACGCTCTTTCCTTGTTGAATTCGCACTGGACTCGGTTGACTTTGTGGTGCAGGCTGGAGCGTAAGAGGTTGGACAGGAATTGTAAGAACAATGATAGAAGGTGGGAATTGACCGTCAGTTACTCTCAAGCTTATTACGACTGGTGAGACAGGGCCGGAATGATAAAAAATCACTTTTCCAGCATCCACGTCTGCCTGTAATTGATTCACAAAAGGACACAGTATGTTACGCACGTATTTTTCAAACAGATTGGTGTTTGATGGAGAGTAGTAAGGCATAAATCCACTTTCCCCTTCTACTTCTAAAACCAAACCGAATGAAGAGAAAAGCTGAGCCAGGCAGGGCCAGGAGCCAATTACTTTCACCAAGTCGTTCGAGAGAGAGAAAAAGAAAAACGGACGGCTTTATTTGATTTTAATGATTTTGTGTACATATACAGTACAGAACTGAACTGAACAGAAGGTTGGTACGTTACGTAAGTTGGTTCGTCGGCTCTGCCTGCCTGCCAGCACTTCTTACACATACGCACTCTTTGGTTAAGTGAAAGTGAGTTATTTGACAGCCACTTTTTTGTTCGTTGGAAAGCTACGCTAGCGCAAGCTAATGTTTTACAAGTATGTTTGTCATATTATACAGTAGTACCTGGGTGAATCGAACAACTGTTGGAAGTTCTTTCCAGTCCTCTGTCTCCTGCAAATTATTATCCAGTGCTGAAGAGTACGAGTACTGCGTTGGTGAGATGGAGGTCAAAGTTCGACCTGAAGATGAGTCTGGCCCACTGCTGCTGCCGAGAAGAAATCGACCGTGTGATATTTTCGACACTTCGTAAACCAAGTGAGCCGGAGGAGTGTCTGGGTCTGATGTCAGTAAATCGTTTCGACTTAATTTTCTCCAGTGTTCCTGTCAATTCCACCAACGAGGTCAAATCACCATAAACATACACGCTGCTTATAGTTAGTTAGATGCAAACGCAAACGCTCTCAGAAAGATCAAATGAAAGGATACAATTTAACGGCAATTGCCAGGCTCAAAGGGGATCTATGAATCTTTCGCCAGAAGGCTGGGTCGGATACAAAGTAGTAGAAGTAGAACAACTACACAACACAAACACATTATTTACTTTACTACAAAACACAAACCGCAGCAGCGCAGGGAGATAACAACTCAACTCTGCCAGTAATATTGTCGAGAAACTTTACGAGTTAAACTCTGAAAACGAGTTTATATTCCAACACTGCAGTGCATTTGCATTGCTTTGGTTCAAAAAGCCTCAAATGTGAAAGTAAAAGCACAAGACCAGACCGATTTCACCTTTGGCTAAAAACCATTTTCTGACTCGTAGTATCAGATTAGTGCTGCGTCATCCCTTACAGCCATAGTCATAAATTATATATTGAATTTAGTAGTGGACAGGCAGTTACGATAATGTTTTCTAGAAAATATTGTAAGCATTTTGGACATTTACTCCTTTCCCTTGGTTTGTAAAAATTCTCGCCAACTGGCATTTCACCAAAAACACTTAACTCCATCATAAATACGGAGGAGGATTCGAAGAAGGAATGTCGAAATGCAATGCAGTAAAGAAAAAAATAATCCAGTTTCTAACACAATCTCGAAACGAAAGAGAAACTCTAGATAGATAATAGCAGAAATCACAGACTAAGAGAAGCGTGAGAAAACGTATTTTCGGACGTTCGGGAAGAGGAAACCCAATGCAATGCCAAAAAATTTGAAGGGTGTAAAAATCATTCGACCAAATCACAAATTGGTTAAGCAATAAATGTTGGCTTTCAAAATAAATGCTTGCTTTCTTGAAAATAGAGCTTACATACCTGAACAACGGAAGGTAAAGGGCCTTTTGGGATAGTGATTTGAAAAGGTTGATCGTTGACTGGAGTGATGTTAATAGGAAGAGTCACGTTGAGAAGCCAAGTTGACGTGCTTGTATCATTTGTCCAAAACCAGAGTGAAAAGCGTACGGCGTCTTCAGTCGTCTCAGAGTCATCATGAACATATTTTACTATTCCATTGGCTAATAGTTGCAATGACATCTCCTCTCCAACTCCTAATCTCTCTGACCCATCACGTCCTAACAGCCATCCATTTTTTGGAACTTCTGACACGATTAATCGCAAACTCGGCGTTCCTCCACGCCATAGACTTCCTGAAAAATTATCGAATGAGTTGAACGTCAGTTCTAACATCACAGAGCACCACTCATTTCTCATTTCTTCGTACGTGAGCTAATTGTTTAAAAGACTCGACAACAGACTGCTTGCTCTGCTCTCGGCCCCAGAATTCTGGTTCAACGATCTAAAATTAGAAAGTGAGCGTGGGGGTGATAACTGAATTAAAAAGGTCATGCTTTCAAAGGCTTCCTATATCAAACAGACTGCAAATACGACTGGTATCTCGTGTATTCGTTGTAGTACGTAAATTACGTTAAGCCTCAATCAGATTTCAAAAGGGATCGGATCACATTTTGTTTGCTTTGCAAATTTCGCCATTAGCACCGAAGTCAGTCAGTTTTTTGTAGCTTATTCGGACTGATGAGGGAAAGCCACGACTTGTCTAGAACCAAATCACTTGTAAATATTTTGGAAAAGCACAAAAGAAATAATATTGCCGAAATGGCAGAACGTAATGTTCAAATTGCGATGTTTGGTAAAGTCGAGTCGTACTAAGGCTTAGAACGTAAGGATGGTACTCTTCTTTCGTTCCTTTTTTACTGTCCGAAGGAATTGGAAAATATTTAAAACAAATTAGTTTGCTCTCTTGGGCGCCATTTATTCTAAAAAGTTTCAAAAATTCATCAAAAATCTAAATTTTAATGTTGTAAATCTTCAACCTCGGCAATTTTTTCAAAATATAGTAGGCCGATCCAGTTCTGGACAGGACAGGCCGTGATTTTCCCTCTTGAGCAGAACATAAAATTTGATT
>JAQGCM010001578.1:0-14606 GCA_034699705.1 Hymenaphorura dentifera | reverse complement strand
CACGGGTGAAGTGCTAGTAGAAGATAATCATACCGATTCAACTGCTTGTTCCAATTCAACCTCAGGTGACTCAGGTCCTGAGATCTTGTCAATCAAAGCCGTTTTATGATCAACCGATGCAACTGCTTGTTCCAATTCAACCTCAGGTCCTGAGATCTTGGCAATCAAAGCCGTTTTATGATCAACCAATTCAACTGCTTGTTCCAATTCGACTGCTTGTTCCAATTCAACCTCAGGTCCTGAGATCTTGTCAATCAAAGCCGTTTTATGATCAACCAATTCAACTGCTTGTCCAAATTCGACTGCTTGTTCCAATTCAACCTCAGGTCCTGAGATCTTGGAAATCAAAACCGTTTTATGATCAACCGATTCAACTGCTCGTTCCAATTCAACCTCAGGTCCTGAGATCTTCGCAATCAAAACCGTTTTGTGATCCAGTCCAGAGGAATTCTCAAAAACGGAAGTATCTAAAGACAAACGTATCACATAATTTATAAAGATCCTGCGAAAAAATCAGGGGAATCAGTAGTTGTTTTGTAATCAATTACCCGAGCTACTCAAACTCGAAATTGCCATTTTAACCAATCCTGGAGAATCCAGGGTCTCATTTTGACTAGGTCTACGGATTGAATTCATGTCTGGAGAAACATTCTTGGTTAGGTCGTCTGACTTTGGATATTTCATGGCTTCCGCTAGATCGTTTTTCTGAAACCCGAATATGTTCACTTCCCGGTCCGAAGCACAGGCCGAGGCGGCTTTGATTTGTCTTTTTAGTATGGCTTCTATTCCTTTGATTGCTGCTTGTTTTTGTGATTTGCGGTATGTTGGATTCCATTTTTTAGCATACCCGAGTTCATGGTTTCTATTAAATCCTATTGAACCAATCGAATAGTCCACTTCGTCAACTCCATTTATGTCCTGAGCAGATATTTGCAAGGTTGGTTCACTGAAACTAGTGTTCATATCGGCTCCAGGTACGACCTTCTTTAAGGGTATTAAACTAGCTTTGATTTGTCGAATCTTTTCTCCTTCAATAAATGGGTGAGAATGTTCCAAGGACCTCCTTTTTGTTTGATTTGAATCATGTTCAGATAGGATTTTTGGAATTGGGGTTTCGTTTGGATCACCTTTAAATTGAGATTTCTGCAATCGCATTGGTGTTTCTTTCGAATCATCTTCCAATACGATTTTCTGAATTGGTGTAACGTTTTCAAAGATTGGACTGGATGCCCTTGGTTTTTTCTGAGGGGTGCTTTGTACCGGGGGTTTGTAAGGACGGGGAACAGCTTGTTGTAGTTTTTGAGGTGGTGGACTTGGAATCATCTCAGGTGGTTCCTCGCTCTCAGCGGAACTAGATTTCTTTCGGATGTCACTCATTGTAACGGTGTTTCGATATGTATTCCCTTTCTCCGGTGAATAACTAGTTGCTTTATTGAAATAGATTGGCTTGTCCCGTGCAAAATATTCCTCGTCATCATTCTCATCATTGTTAACCGTGGACAGCGAGTGCTCAACGGCATGCACAGAAGCTACGATGATGCTTCTTGCGATCGGAGATTCTGGATTCTTCCTGTTGCTAAGTGGTGTTCTGATGACATCAGCACGGACCATCACGTCCAACAAGAAGTCGTCAGCAATTTCACCATCGCGAGGTCCATCTGGGGCCTAGAATTTTTTAATTTTGTCAAATCATTTGCAAAAAATATATCAATTTGCATCAACAACTTACATATTCTAGCCGGACCATCAGATTGCCGTTCCACAAGTGGGTCTTAATTATTTGTGCTATCTCTTTCGTATCCCGAAACCTAATAATATCTCCCGGCTTCCAGGATGAGTCTAGCGATGCTGAAATTAGAAAACTGATTTCAACAAATGGCTTTGATCTATGATCAGTCAAATTATCTTGTAGAATCATACAATCATTGCGTCTATCCTGCCTCTCAGCTTTGGATTCGATTTTTGTTGGACCTTGAATTACGACCACCCCGGAACCAGTAGGACTACTTGGCTGTGCCTGCGCGTCGGTTTTTGTATGTTGCTGAGGTTGATTTGGCTGATATTCGTTTATGTAATCTTCATACAATACAACTTGATCAAATGGAACCAAAGCCCGATGACCTCGTTTGCAACTAAATTTTTTCGCCCCGCTATGCTCTCGAAATGACATAGTTTCTTTCTCCGACTAAAACGTACGTGGTAAAAAGTACAGTTGTTTGAAACATGTCAGACATAAAATAATTTTTTTTATTCAAAGGAAAACTTACCATCTCTAATCCAACACAAAGCACTCCTTCCACCGGTCCAATCCATTTAAAAGTACCCAATTTTGGACGACTGTCACCGTCACCGATGTAAACAACTTTGTCATATTTTTGCAGAGGTCTTGACGTACCTGGAATAGAGCGTCGAAGATGATTAGTCGTTATTTCCCGATGAGACATGTTTGAATATGAAGTCGAAGGCAGCACGTATTGTAACAAGGGAAATATTCTGAGCCTCTACTGGGCAATTAAATTTCAGCAAATGAATAAAACCTCAATAAAACGGCAAAACAACAATGCACAAAATATTGTTATGCACGTTTTCCTGGTAAGTTACAAACGCAGCCATAGAAATACAACTTTACATTTAAAGACTTCTACTTCGGAATTTTATAAAGTTGTATGAAAATTTGGTTAGGTGGATAAAATTTGAGCCGATGGCTTGTCTTTTTACTAGAAATTTGTATTCATAAGAAATTCACTCTCCCATATTGATTGACTTCGAAATAATTTCTGATCCACTAAGGCTTATTTTTGCTTTATTTTACTACTGGCATTATTTATTCTGTGAAAACGGTACGCATGTCCAATAAAGAAAATCTAATCTAAAAAAGGAACCGTTTCTCTAAAAATACGCTTTATAGGGATGGCCGATAAAGTGTATTCGGCTACTTTATGTTTATCTAATATTTCTATAAGGTCAATGACTGAATACCGAATACTATTGAGTAGTCGGTACACTCCTTAAAAAAAACAAATCGGAAACAAGTGGGAGGAAGATATTTTACAACATGTCATCATCGTTTCAGTAGTCGACGAAAATATCAAACGAAAAATTCTAGAAATTCAACTGAATATTCTTACCTCGAAAAGGCAGTTGATCAATGCGCGTATCCATATTTCCTACGCTAGGCGATACTTTTACTGAATTCTGCACTTTTCCATTAAACTTGGAGTCCTTTGGCTTTGACGATTTTGACTGCAGAATTGAATTTCTAAATCCTTTAAATCCACCTAAAAAACAGTCAGACAAATTTAAAAACCAGTTGTTGCTTTCTTATTCTTGAACCGTTTATTTTTTCCTTAGAAATTTTGGATATTACTGCCACTACTCCAGACTCAGTCAGTCAGACTTTCCTCAGATCTCAAAAGATTTCACAGCCCTAATGCACACCACATCGAGCCTAAACTGACCGAACGAACGCAAAATTTAACAATTAATTCCGAAAATACTCACCAAGCCACCTCACAACTCACCAGTCATAAAATTGGAAAAGTCTTATGTGTGTTAAAATCTTCACGAATAAATCTACCGCGCTCAAATTAATTAATTTAAAAATTCATTGTAATTTAATTATCGTCTAGTCAGTCTAGTGAGTCTGTGCTTGTCGTCAGTCTTCCCGTTCCGTCGCACGCTCAGCTCGCACGTCAAAATAAAACTAAAAATTAAATCTCAGAGCTCACGACGAACACGCTACACGCAGGAATGGAAATGGAATGCAGATGCAAAAATTAAAGATGTAAAAATTCACCCCGCCATTCGATTCGTCTTTTCGTCAAAGCGCAGAGCAGACGTTTTCCCAGAAAAATTCGATGTCGAGAAAAACTTTAAAAAATTACCAAATAAAATTCGAAATTTAGCTCAATTTGGGGACATACCGTCTTCGTCTTGGACACTAGCGTCCCCGTCACGAACGTCGTCAAGTAATAATTGATGTTTTTGCTTCGAAGAAGCAGATGTGGACGATGGAAAATAAGAATCTTCGTCCACTTCCAGTTTTGCAGCCACTAACCGAGGTCGATTTGGCCTTCGTCGTCGCTTATCTTGAAAAATGTCATTAAAACAACCTGTCGTAGTTGATTTGGATTTGTTTACTTTCTTGGGCTCAGAGATGATGATGACTGTGGAATTTTTCGATATATTTTTGGGGTCCCTTTCAATTTGCTCTTCGATTGCAGCAATAGCACTCGGGTTCGGTGGATTAGCTTTCGCATTGGATTTGGATTTTGACTTGGATAAACTAGATCCGCCTCTGCTTCTTTTATTATTGTTATTATTTAGTGTCGAACTCGACACCTTGGATGAATCATTCCCCATAATAATAATTATCTATTTGGTTTTGGTTTAGGTTTTTATAAGAATCCTGCTGCTCAATGTTTCGTCAGCACAATTTCCTTGATTGTAATTAGCTTCACCACGCAAGCTGTGATTGTGTTTTGCAAGTTGTTGAAATTTTGCACTGTCTCCTGTGGGAGTTGCAAAGTTGCAAAAATGAGTGTCGAACTTCTGTTTAGAATTAGAACTTTTTGAACATAATACTGTGCAAAGCAGACCGGCAAAAGAAACTAAATGTTTTGTTCGGTTATTCGGAGTATCACATCGTAGTACTTCAGAAGAATTCTAGATGTTTTTGATAGATTGCAACAAACTTTTTTGTGCAAAATGTAAACATAAGCAAACCTGATCCAAAGCTCGGACGTTCGGGTTCGAGCTTAACTTAACGCAGAAGAGCTAAGAACGATCAGAATTTCCGTGCAGTGGTTGCAATTACAATTGCAAAATGTTGATATTTTTCTTTTCTTTGGCAATAAAGCTATTTTACATCTCACGATTGTACATGGCGATTTCCTGGAGGTTCTGCAATCTGCACTGCTTAGAATTTCAAGACCATCCGATTGAGCTTGAATTTTAGAAATACTCACGATCAATTATGACTTTGAAATTTCGTCACACCACAATTAAGTACATAGCTGTGGTCTGTTTTACCTCAAATGAATTATATTCAAGACTAATATTTTTGTTTTTACATAATAGTTAGTTAGATAGAGCAACCTATATAAACAGATGCTCCACTTCTCGACTGACTCGCCCATTCCACTCCATAATCAGTTACACCAACAACATAACACAACAGTGAGTCGAATATAACTAATCACTAATCACATGAAAAGTGAAATTCGTATTCGTAATGCACAATGTTTGTTTAAAGAGAAGACACCTTACTTTTAAAAATTTCTACAATCATTTGTTTGGAAAGGAAACGCCAGAAATGACTACAAATTACAGAAATATTTAAGCTAATAAACGCTCCAACTACATTCACCGCCACTCTTGGCACTTCAAGGCAATATATTATTGCGCTTGAAATTATTATTTTAACTATGACTATAATGTTTTTAGGGGTGGCCGCTGGCTGATTGTGATTTTAGAAGTATGTCAATGTGTGTTACTTTTTGAAATCAGAAATTATGAACTGAACTGGCAAACCAAAATCATATCTCTTCAAGCGTAAATCTCTTCATTACTTTACATGTGCATTTATGTGTAGAAATCTGTAAAAACTTTGTGTTTGAAAAATGATGACTCCGTCCAAAACCGATCCCTAAATTGACTCAATTCCACTACCAGATAATTATAGATAATTTTTTTTTGCTGGAACCAGTCACCATCACCAAAGCTGCATTTCACTGGCTCTGACTTATTGAGATAGCACAAGGACTTTATCTGCAAAATTGATATGCTCTAGCCCGCGCAGAACACACTCAAACCTTGTAAACTGTCTTGAATTCCTGAACTAATTACCTTATTTGTGTTCAGTCGAAATAGGTGATAACTACAGCAGATATTTGACTAAGCAATCAAAGATTTAACTGCAGTTGAAGTTAGTGTTGTACAAAAAAACCACAAAAAATGAGATGGACTTTAGTATGAACGAATTGTCAATATTCTCAAACCAGGATTGCTTCAAAATTAAAAATTCAATTCAGTAGAATTACAACAAAATCACACCAAGACAAGGCCAATACAAATCTTAAAGATTTTATTAAGTAAAGTTCGTATGGCCAGACAGAATGTTTTCAATACATTTCACCAATAATCGTGCCAATTTATTTGAAGATTACTCCTTGTTCCTACACTTTTCAACTTTCGTCAGCTCCTAAAATTTTCCTTTGTTGAAAAGTCGTTTTGACCGTGTTTGAAATCGCTCATTTCGGACCATGCCTAATGGAAGCATGCAAAGTGATGACCAGAAATATCAAAATGTCCTTCGAGTTCCAGAACTCCATTTTTTGATGGATTGTCCAGCCAGAATCTGTTAAAATCCCACATCTTCCGTAACCCACCCGTACAGTTCCTCCTGTACATGCACACACACCCATTGCATTTCTCAACATATAGTGATACATGGGTGGTATTATTTCGGCCATCGGTAGGAATTTAACTCCTCCTGATGCGGTCCTCATTTTCTCAAGAGCATCAGCCTCGGATTCGAATTGATTTGGGGGTTCGTAAAGGGGCATGTCGACACTGTCGGTGACACAGTCGTAATCCGCTGTTAGTAGAATGCGAAAACCGTTTGTATCGGTTGTTACCCGGAAACGGCTTGGGTAGCCCACCAGAGCTTGACATCGATTGTTAGGACCACCAAGTTCCTCCTCAGCAAAAATAGGGTTGCACCGACAAGCCCCACAAGTTCCGTTGCAGGTGAGTGATTCCTCAACGTCTGACCTGCAGCTCAACAATTTGTTAAAGTCACAAGTACCGTTTGGACGGGTCGAGTTTATAATATTCCAGACGTATTCATGGGATAAGTCATCTGCAGTACTTGTACCTGCTGGTACAGAAGCTATTGCCCAAAGATCGACGAAGGAGTTGTTCAAGAACGACATTTCACCGTAAATTCTTTGCTCGTAAGTTGGAAATCTGAAAGGTTCGCATTCGGCATTGTATCCCAAAAGAATGCTGCCACCATATCCAAGGACGGTGAAAATGAGAGCTAATGCAAGGATGACCCTCATTTTTAAAAATTAACCAGTCAATTTAACCACTTTGACAGTTTTGTTTCAAAATTCGATACTCAGAAGCTGAATTAGGCAACACAGCATATCTCGGATCAATTTTCGGGCGGGCGAAACGTTTCGAAATTCTCCGGCCCAGGGTTTTATGACAAATCAAACAACAATGGCCGTGGTCGTCGGGGTATCGCGGGATGCCGAACATAGGTCTTGATGTAATATGTAATGTAGTAATTAGGTATTACGTGGCCGTTATGAGAATTATCAAGCTTGATACAAAAAATACGATCTGTTCAAATGGTACATAATCAAACTTGCGATTTTATTTATTTGTCTGCCTGCTTAATGTACAGGGTGGCCAAGCTGGCGTGAGAATGATAGTGCATGTGATGCAGTCGTTCACTTTTGACGTATCGATTAACCAGAAACAATTGAGGAAAACTTCTAATAACGTCCAAAAGAAAAGACAAAGTCAGTGCTGGACGAACACTGTAGAAGACCATTTCTGGCAAAAGTCCCTTCTTTGAACATTTATTTTTTATGTAAACTGGCGGCACGAGCTCTGAAAATATCACTGTATCATTTAACTTTGCAACGAGTGCAACTGATTCGTTTGATTTCATTTTCTCATTTTCATCATGATGAACAAATCCTTGGAGTACTTTCTGTACTTTATTGGTAAGGTCTTCCAAAGGATCTGAAGAACTAGTTTTATTCCGGTGGTGATCTATTTCTTCAGTTTGAAAATTTTTGAGTGTTCCATTCATGTCTAATTTATCTTGAACTTTGATATTATGATCAAAGGGACGGATTATGTACAAAGAAGCGGTGACGGCAACCGAAAGACTGGCCACGAGAAATATGATGAATGTGCACAAGAACCAAGGCTGGATTCCTCCAATTTTTCTCTGTTAAAATAAATCAATACATTTTATCCTAACCAAACTCAAATTATATTTAGCCGTAGTCACTATGTACACAAATATCTGTTCATTTACCTCTTTCAAATCCCAAAGTAGAATCGCTTCCAGCGCAATACTTAGGATCCCAAGAAAAATAGACAGTATACAGAAGGCTATGCTGTGTGGTTCTACAATACGAATATAGCCACACATTGCATTAGCTTCATTTTCAGATTAATATATCAGTAAAGTTCAATTTTTTAGCTTGAAAAAATTGTCAAATTGTCAAATTCATCTCAGACTAAAAATCTCTTATGTGTTGTGGCTGCGCAAATAATACAGATTATTTTTTAGTCGGTTAGATTGCCTAACTTTGAAAGAAATGCGCAGAATTTAATGACGAAGGATATCTGCAAACCGCAATCTCAAACATTGCAAAATTGGAATTCAACGAACCAACGGCGTGTATAGTCGAAATTGAAAATACTCACGTGGATAGTAATGACAAAGTGGAGAAATTTCTACACTGATAGCAATTATTCGGATGATCTGGAATAGCTAATACACAAATATTTTAAGATTAACACATTTTCTAAACCTTTCTAAAATACAAGATTGCTTCCTAAATGTTAACTTACAATGACGCTCCCACTAATTACTGCAACGGCTCTCTTGTAGTCTGTGATGCACAATGTAGGCATTTCGTCAATTTCGTATAATTCGTGTTGCGTCTCTCTACGTCTAGAACTAATTAAACGATATGTGCAAGATGGTGTCTTTAAATGGCTAATAGTTGCTATTTTGGAATTTCAAATGAACTTTCTCAACTTTCTTTTTCATTTTACTTTAAAATTCCACAATTTTGAACAAAAATATCTGAGTTTAACCCTTGGAAATGGAAATGGGAGTGCTAAGTTAAAAAATTCCGTTTAGAAGTTTTCCTGGCCTAGTATTTATTGATTTTTTCCTCAAGTGCAAGTATCATAGCCCACTAGCCCCGACCCGACCGATATTCACAAACTGACTAGGTGCAAAGGAACTGCGAATTTTTGCAATGCCAAGAGAATAAAAAAAACTGACTGGTGAAGATTTCGCTTTGCACTTTGCAATTGCAAGGGAGACAAAAATAAACCAAGCTATTATAGTAAGCGCATGTCCAAAAAAAATGTGGTTTCGCTAGACAGTTTCGGTTTATGTCTTATTCTTATGTTGTTAGTTTTAGCCTGCAACATTATTCACAACTGTACTGTACAAATAACGTAAAAGCTGCTGATTTGTTGAATGTAATTTTTTTGTAGGAAGCAAGCTCAATTTAAGTGCAAAGCAAAGAAATATTGTCTTTAAGCAAAAGCGAAACAACGTAGCTCGAGTTAGCAGATGAAAGTTTAGGAAGAATGATTTATCTCAATTGGCAATTGACAGGGACACGGGCGGATGGTTACAATTGAAAATTAATGCTAAATATTATGAAGCAATGATGCTCTCAATTTTGAACAAAATTGTAGGCAAAGTCTGATGAACTTGATGATAAAATGCCGATTAGATTGTAAAATTCAGTACAAATTTAGCAAATTAAGTTATTTGGTTTTTCATCATACTAATACGTCATACGTCGAGTTAGTCGAGAATACTGAGATGATTGGAAAATGGGGACATAGTTTGTCAAAATTTGCCACGGCTCCTCGGATTCAAAGTTACGTATGACACGTCCTTCCAAATCTTGCAAATTGGCTTTTTTAAACCGAAACAGCATAGCTCATTTGAGCACCACTGTGTATTCGGCCCAAAGACTGTGGCCAGTAAATTAATCAGCAATTAAAATTAAGCTCACATCACTTTTCCAACCATTTTTCCAGGAGATTTGTTAAATTAGAAAATGTTTCCGTCAAATAAGCAAAACATGTTATAATATAACATGTTATGTATTTACCAAATTGGAGACGTCATTATGCCCACACTCATAAGCTTAGTTCTCAGGGTAACATTGGAAATTCTGGAGATTGATACCAATAAACAACTGCTGGACTTGCCCGTGGTGGAAATTATTTTTGATAGTTGAAAACACTGGATTAAACTACTAAATCCTCTGATTACTTGTTTTTTTATTAACCGAATTGTTGGCTGAAATTTTAAGAATTTACAATGGCGTTAGCGGAAGAGCGCTTCCAAATAAATGTTACAAAGTTTAGGGGAAATCAAAACCCATCCATTTTGAATATTGAGGTTAAATCTTTGCGTCAGGATGCTGATGAAAATCAACAAGTCACTACCCTTGTCACACTCAACGTTCTTGAACCCCAGGCTAAATTCATTCGGTAAACATACAGGACAATTTTTTTTAAAAAAATTTCTCAGGAATTCAATAATGAACTTGATATTATCTTGGTTTTGTTAGCGTTGAAAACCTCAACGATTTGTCATCAGAACAATCATGCTTTCGTGCAACTGTCAGTGGTTGTGTGTCGGAGTTGGGCAAATACTCTGACGATCTTAAAAGCGTACGGATTCTTCATGCAAGTGCAAGATAATATTCCTGCAACAATGTCGATTTTAATGTAATTTGAACGTATTCATAATATTTTAGCAACGGAAAAGCATTGGAGGAATACTGCCGTTGGCCGACTCAATTGCCTGTCCTAATCTACCATTGCAATCAGTAATCGTGCCGGAGTACAGCGCCGGAAAAGTGCCGAAATTCATCCAGATCAATGTCAGAGATTTGAAATATCATGAAAAACTGACAATCTTGTAAGATTATTTCTGAGGATCGAAAAAAAATTCAGTGTAGGTATGCCAGCGTTACAACTACAATTTCGAAAATATTATTTAGGCTGGACAAAGTAACTAACGAGGTTGCACCGAATGAATGTTCGGATGAGGATGCAAACAACAATATCGAGTCCGCCATTCCAGGAGAATCTGTCGCAAGCGAGGCAATTAGCCCAGAAATAAGAGCGGGAGGTCTGGACTCCGACAACGCCAATATCGAATTATCAGAAGAGAAATTCGGTGTTTCGGAGAAAAGCGTTGACGAAGAAAATTCGAATGAGAAAAATGTTAAAATCGAGACAATTGAGATCCCTGAAGTGGGTTTGGATGGGATTCAGGCAGAATCGTCTGAAATTGAAATGAGTCCTTCCTCAGACCTCCGTCCATCGCTTACTCCTCCCAATTTTACACTGACTATCGGAAACGCTCTGCTGATCACGTAAAAATTTATTAAATCGGTGACAGGTAATTTCTGACTCTACTGTAGTTTAATTAAATGCAATTGTCATTAGATTTGGAGTCGATCCAAACCCAGGAAACTTTGAAGGATTAGAAGAAATAGCAATTGACGATTTGAACAATAATCCACGATGGACTGCCCCAATCCCTGACCCTTCGGAAGAGAGTGTCATCGAACCGGGCACTATTATCGATTCCAATTGGCCCAACAATAAAGTCCAAGACCCTCCTGTAGTACAAGAACAGGTTGCGGTTCAGAAAGCCAAGCAAATTGAGACAAAAAACAAATTATTCAAGACACTGATTTATGAGCGCATTCTCGCCTTTGGGCTTCCCTATGATGAAGCTCACAGCATTACTGACACTTGTTAGTCAATTTTAAGATATTTGATATTTATTGCTGAGTCATACAGTTGCATTTCCGTTGACATGATTAGATTTGATTTCTTTTTAGGGAATTTAGGGTGCGCCCAAAGAGCTTGTTCTATTCGAGTGCCCAAAACGTTACCGAAATGGACTGCTCCAGCTGGCTTGAATCCAACATTGGACAAAGAAGCCAAAGCTGAAGCTTTCGCTTACAATTTTCTTCGCCATACTGAAATCTTGCAAGGAATCATCGACAGTGCTACCTGCACAGTCATCGAAGCAACGGTAAAGTTTACCTATAAGGCTTCAAGATTAATCGTTGCCAGTCTACACATACGACATATTTTATATTACCCAAAATTGTGTTCTATCATATGGCTGTATACCCTCATCTTTCGTTGACTTCATAACGTTCGAAAAGTAAGAAGGCTGTTGCAGAGAAATGAACGATTTGAATTGGAATGCCTGCAAACCTGCAATTCCTATCCGAGTATCGACGTAGTCCTCAATGCACGAATGCAAATTAAATGGATTATGATTCGTGGAGAATTATTCACCACAAACATCGACAAAAATCATAGATAGATATAGTAAAACAAATAAAATATTGTAAAAATGTTACTGATATTTTTTTTTATAGTTTTTTCTGATGCTTCCGCATTTCAATATGTCTGTCCACCGTCGCAATTCCAGCACTATCGAAAGTCTCACAAGTATGACTTTCATTAAAGATTGGGTCCAAATCGTTTTCGCCGCCGCACATCAGCTCAAGCCCTCTGAATCACATTCCGTCTCCGGTCTCATTGGAAAAGAAACAAAACTTTTGCGAAAACTTATCCGAAATGTGAAGAAAACTTCGTCTAAAATCAAAAAGAAGTTCAAAGTTGTGCAAGAAAACGTTGACCATCTAAAGAGAAAAGTGCTTAGTCGGATTGAACCAAATCCAGTATGGACAGCTGATATTTTAGAACGAAATAAGAAATCTAATGCCAAGGGTGCCGCCGAACAAAAAACTGCTGGCTCAATTCAAATACCCGAAGATTTGACTGCTGAAACTCTGTTCGAAAATTATATACACATCGGGGCTGGGCGCAAAGGGCTTGTTTTTAAACGCCACTTGAAGGACCCTTGGCACCAATTCGCATCTCTTAATTTCACCGAAAGACGTGTCATTTTACTTGGGCTCACTGATCACATGCACTCAACTTTCGACAGTTTACTTCGTACCCTTCGTCATCTTCAGGAAATGTATACCCCAGGATACCCTTTGAATATAATTACTCGCATAAACGTTTTGTTTGAACTTTTACGAGACAAAAGTCATCCTTATGAACAACTTTCACCCCAGCGAAGATCAGTGATTTACACTAAAATCCATAATTTGGCTGAAGCCGTGGATCGTTTCTGCTATACTTTTGGTCAATTGTCTAAATTCCACAAAGAAGCTCACCGACAATTGGTGACCACTTGGTTCGTTCCAGGAGTCTCCACTGAATTCATTGAACAACTTTGTCAGGAACGTCATCATATTAATTTAGTTGTTCCTTTTACCAAGCTCGCATTGGCAGGAATTATGGAGACCAAATTTAGGTTAGTTTCTAAAAGGTCTTTAAATTCTTTAAAAAAAAATATTCGAACAATTCCAAATTCCAATCCAAAATTCCGTAGGGGTCGAGGACTGCCACACGAAAAATTGGCCGGAGATGAGGAAACTCCTGCTCTAGAAACTCTAGGTCCAGAGCCCAACCCAACCAACAACGTAGTAGAAACAAACAACGCGACGGAAAATTAAAATTTAGAATTTGATTAAATATGCAATCAAATTTCAAAATTGTATGTCTTTGTTGTCACTGTAAAACTTTCAGTGTAAATATTTGAAGCAATTGAATTTTAGTGATTGAATAAACTATTTAAAAAGTTGTCTTTATGAGCTAAACGCATTCACCTCGGGCTCTTAATTTTGGTCTTTTTGCGAAAACCACACTATAATATAACTGAATGCGTACTTGTGAAAACACCGTTATTGCCAATTTTGCAAATATTGCCATTCTCAATTTTGCAACAATTTTTAAAAAATGTATATATCCGTATCCTCAAATTCCTGGAAAGCTTGACACCTCCATCTCTAAATTGATTCAAAAAATCGAGTACATTTTTCAAGTGCCCGCTGCACCGTACACGTGAAGGGGTACCAAGATTTCTTGCTGTTTTCAACTCGTATAATTTTATGGGTTGAAGACAGCAGCACAGACAGACAGCCTTCGCCTTGGTCGTCACACAGACAACCAACCGCAGCCGCCCTCATTAAATATTTTAATTTTTTTGGTCAAGTTCACGGGCAGATTATCACTGCAAAATTAGCACAACAATAATTTATTTGACTTCGATTGAGTCAAAAAGTGAATTTGTCTCGGAACATGCCAAATCATTTGGGGACGGAGCGGACGGTTGCTGCTGGACAAGGTCAATGTCAAGAAGGGACAATAGGGACATAGCCAAATCTTCAATACAAAACAATCGTCATCTTCATACTTCAATAAAAAATTCTTAAAGCCAGTTCATTTCTAGAAAAATTGCATTTGGAACAGCTATAAATCTGTGACTTCAATCAATATCGACGGGCAGTGGGCAGTTTTGGGGTTTAATGCAGGCTGGGTACGAATCCGTTGTCCATTTTCCGTTCAGTACATTTCGCTATTGGAAAGCAGGCAAACTGGAGCACAAATAAATAACCGCAGAAATGGCCCAATCGTCGGGAGCCGGATCTCCTATGAAACCGAATTGTAAGTCCGCTTTTGAGTTTTGATAGTCTAAATTCATTACGGTTTATGGTTGAAGTTCGTCAAATGTATTCATTGTCGATGCTGATTGTTTTGCCACAAATGTTATTTACTTTTATGTATTTCAGTGTCGTTAGGGTTTGGAAATGGTCCCACCATTGGTTCCTCCCGGAAGAAACCATTCAATCTTAATTTCGGCCCTGATTTTCGCCCAAACGAACGGGAGAATACGGATACTGACAACAAGTTTAAAGAAATTATGAGCTGCA
>JAQGCM010001577.1:0-14607 GCA_034699705.1 Hymenaphorura dentifera | reverse complement strand
CATGCCATGCCATGCTGAATTTAATTTCGAGATTTTGATCTCAAACTCAAACTGGCTTAAAAAAAATTAATCCGAATGTCTTGACGTCGGACGTCGGGTGCCTTGACGTCGGGGCGTCGGGTGTCTTGACGTCGGACGTCGGGTGTCTTGACGTCGGGGCGTCCGGTGTCTTGACATAGCCGGTAAACTCGACCTTAGATTTGATTTGAACTTTTGCATAAACACAACTTGCAAACTTTGCGTGTGAATTTTGCATTGCTCGCAATTTTTCTCTTTTTTATTACTGTAATCAAGTATTTGCTTGGTTCGCTGCAGGCTCCCCTAGCTATTAAATAAATTCGCATGATAAAAGTGCAAATAAAACTAAGAAAACTGTTGCACAACTAACTACTAGCCGAGTTCAAGGCAGAGCGCGAGCGCTGGCTGAGAGAAGAAGAGAACGACGAAGAAAGTAAGTGGATTGTAGTTTTCTAATTTGAAAAACTGAAAAATAGTACTGATTTCTAAATTCGAGATTTTCAACCGCTGTTGATCAGTTTTCTGTGACTAATTGAATTTCTACTTGTCCAGATCTCCGTCTCCAGCGGTCCAGCCACGGGTTTATAAAGATGTACATGTTTGTTTTTTATTCTTTTTAGACTTGTCGAGCAATTTACTAACTCCAACAACTACTAGAGTTGCGACTTGCGAGTATTCTGATGGCTCCTGCAGTCAGTAAATTCCAGCGACTTCCATTTAACTGCTACGAGCTTGGTCATACATGGAATCCTTCGTGTACTTTGGCGGCGGGTGAACTAGGCGTCTCAACTTTCAGAGAAAGCTTCAAAATATATACAACTTGCTACGTGGTAAAACACACATTAATTTGCTGGTATTCCTACCCTGGCAAAGCCGATACCGTGACCAATTGTTATCATGATTTTCTAAAACAGCTCTCACTGGTCCTCAGTCGACGTTTCCCAAAGACTAGAGAAGATACCCTCAAAGTGATCAAAGATATTTTGCGCTCATCAACTTTTCTAACCGTGAATGCATTCAGTTTTGTTGTATTCTTCTGCTCTCTTCGACACCTTTTTGGACATTTCAACTTTTATACAATCGGATTCATTCCGGCAGTCTTGGCCTCTTATTTAGCAATACAAGTGGAGAAACCGCAGCGGCGTTCGTTGCTAGCTCTTTACGTCACAAATGTTGCCTCTGAAACTATCTTCCGAATGCTTCGCTCGAGGTACCAGAGCCACGATTTAATTTAGAGTTATAGATGGTTAAGTTGCAAGCACTAAATGGATTTCTGTATGTTGATTATTCAGAGGTCTCATTCGAAATGTCAAATATTTCGATTTACTCTTGTTTTGCTCATCGATCACTACATTGTTATATCAAATGAAGAAGGACAGCCGCGGAAAGGACTTGGTTGACACAGTTTTGAAGTAAGCATTTATGATTTTTTGTCAAATTACTGGGTTGTGTCCGTCTTCTAAAATGAGCTTTTTTCCTAGAAAAATACTGGGACCTGAAGAATTTGTTCGGAAGGAAGGGGAAATGGAAGATGTGACAAGCAGGGAAATTGAGGTAGAGAGGAACGAAGCCAGAATTGGACAAAGAGAAGCAAATAATGTCGGGCCTGGTCTAATAATTGGGGGTCCTGAAGATGGTCCAGTCCTGCAAGCTGAACCTGGTGGTCCACCTAAGAAACCAGACGAAAGTTACAGAGCTCGTTTTATCCGTTTTGTTTTGTGGATGCACCGTCAAGTCGAGGACATTGCGTGTCACTTGGAACGTATGGTTGCAGCTGTTTACGAAGGCCAAACTCATGACACATGTCCACATCGAAAACCTTGTTTCGACTATTGGTTGGAGGTACGCTCACCTCTATGTCATTCTCAATGAATTAGTTGGTCAACGGCAGTGTGACGATTTCGTGGATTAAATATATAAATATTTTTTTCAGGGCTTCTGGACTCGATTTGTGGCTGGGTTCGGGATCCAGGCAGTAATTCAGTTTGTCCTGTTTGTCAGATCCTTAATTTCAGCAAGCAAAACGAATATTCTGAAAAATTCAACTCTCAGCAATTACTTCCTTTCAGCTAGTGTGAAAAGTGGGGTGGGGTTGGGAGCAATGTGTAAGCACAATACGATTGTCCGATTCAAACGATTTCAAATTATACGCTGATTTATTTATTTATTATCGTTTATTTTCGCATTCTAAATTTTTGATTTGGTTCATAGGTCTTGCATTTCGATTGCTATCTTGCTCCTTCCGCTGGCTTCTTGGAAATGAAGACCCACAACATGCAATCGCATCAGGAGTGATGGCTTCTGCACTATGTTTTGTACTCATCAAACCTCCGCCCACCTTGGGTCTTTACCTTTTCTTCAAGGCTGCCGAAGCTCTGATAGCCGAGTCTCACAGGTCAGCAATTATTTCAAAACTTGTTCAAAATACTCGAAATTTGCATATTTGAAAAAATTACAAAAGACTTCATTCTGAAATTACAGAGAAAACAATTGGAGAATTATCAGGGCAATGAATTCTGTCCATGGGGGTGGGTGGTGCATTTTGTATGCAGTTTCAACCGCCGTTCTATTTCATGCTGGCATGTTGGAACCACAAAATTTGAAGCCATCCTACTACCAATTCCTAGCCAAAGTCACTGGGCGTAAAATGTATGACATAAATCGTCATTTGATGACTGCTTATGGAACGGGTAGCAATTTGTTAATGAAGAACATTTGGCCCAAATTAGATACTAGATTTATTTCCGATTCAATGAAACAATTGCTCAAAGATAGGGAAAGTGTGGGGCGAGGAAATGAACTGATGAAGGAAATCGTTGTACAATTTATGCATTAATCCATTTTTTACGCTGAGCCCGGTGGTTAAAACCAAATATTTAGTACCAATTTTAAAGTAGTTTGGCAATAGTCAATAGTAATACAGTTTATGTTTTGTTATGTTTGATGTAGTCTGAGATAGCTTTAAACCAAATAGAAATTGACACAGCTTGGCATTTTGTTTCTTTCAAAATGAGACTAATAAAAATTATTTGTGATGTGAAATAAATTATATCTAGCTACGGAGTACAGTCACTTGATAAAAAAGCATTGCATGAATTTATTGCTGAAGTAATTTCTGTATTGCATTGCAAGCGTTGATGAATACAGCCTACGATACAGCTCAATACAGAGTATTCGAAGTCACGTCACAAGAATAAGAATCTAACTAAACAAAATATCACAACCAAAGATTTAAAACTAGTCTGTGTTCGAAGACATCTTGCATGGTTTTAACAGTAACGATTTTTAGTCTTCAACAATAACTTAGGTGTGATTGTAATGTTCACAAACACAAGAAGCTGCCGTTTTGCGATTTCCAAAACTTTGTAGACCAATATAATCTAATATAACACAACAATACAGTCAATACTCAATAAAGTCATAATACAAAATTTCAAACCGAGCTGAAGTCACTACCTTGACATTGATTGTTGTTTGCCGTTTAACATACTTAACTAAAACTAATAAATAAAATTTGTACATTGAAATTGGAATGAGAAATACAAGTCATATGCTTAGTCTTTGCATTTGTATGGCACAATCTGTGTAGTCTTTAAAATAAATTACTCGTAATTTGTAGGCACTCTAGACTCTACCTACAATATAAAAATGCTTACAAGCAAAAAGGAACTCTCCGGCGCGTTCAACGTTCTGGTTGGTGGGATTTGGTTAAAGCTTATTAAACAGGAGTCGATGTCGCTTTCGCGTCATGGCGTGTCAGTGAGACCACTGTGGGATCCAGAGCTAAACTGCTTTCACTCTCCAGTTCCTCACGACTGCTGCCGTGTTCACTCACAGGAAGACTTTGCCTGTCATGAATTGAAGCGGCGGTTAGCTGCACTTGAAGGTGAGGATGAGTTGGAGGTACTGGAAGAGGAATGCATTTGGCCTTCCCACCATAGTCTTTCCCCCTGCTAATGTCACTCTTGAGATTGAGATCAACGCGTGGCGTTTGCCGTTGGTGTTGGCGAAATGGCGGTTGCTGAGACTGCGGAGTTACACCAGAAGCCCTTCTTCCAAATGTGGAGAAACTATCAGTGCTGCTGGCTACGCCCCGCAGTAGATTTGCAGAGGAGTTCAAATCTTCAGTGCAACCATGGGCGCTCCTAGAATCAGGAATATCATCCCCTGTTCCAGTCCCACTATCTTTCCCGCTGGAAGATTCAGACTCTGATTCACCGTCTCCACAAATAACTTTGGTGGTAACCTGAAATCGATACACAACGTATATGATAAAACTTGGCTGGAAACACTTTGCACGGTTCGGGACACTCTCTCTAGTCATAAACAATTTGCTACAAACCTGATTGTAGGGCAAGGGTGGGAAGTTTGGAAGTTCCATTTCAAAGTCCTCAAATTTGGAATGACGCAACGGAGCCTTTTCACTCAGACAGGAATGGGTTTTAATTCTTTTCCTCGTCCGGTAGATGACTACCACCCAAGCTGCTGATGTAACGACCACACAAAATACAGCAATGATGATGAATATGATTGTCATGGCCGCATTATCCAGATTCAGCGACTTCACACTTGCACCTAATCGAAAGTCAGGGGTTATCAAACGAACCAAGTTGCATTGATTGTTAAGCAACATTAAATGAAATACGCACTGTTATGAACACTAAGAGTTAAAACGCCACGGGCAGTTCCAACAGCATTTTTCAACAAACATTCATAGCGCCCGGCATCACTCGGCTGAACATCTTTGATGAGAAGCAGCGACCCGTTTTCAGTGAAGTGCACTCTCTTGCTCCTGCCTTCCAAAATAGTCACACCTTCTTTCGCCCAAGAAATTTGGGGTTTCGGCGAGCCTCCAGCCATGCACTCCAGAATAGCATTGCTCCCTTCCACAGCGTTCTCGTCTTCCATCGGCTCGCTGAAGCTCGGAGTTTCTGGAGGAAAAGTACAAAATTAAGTCTAATTTTCTGGCCTTTCCAAGCGTGAAGCCTACTTCGTCTGATTTGCAACTTACCATAAACTGTTACAGTAGCATTTGCTCTTATTTCTCCCGCCGCATTCCTTAATTGAAGTAAATTAATAGTTTTAAGAATTTATCGTTTTAGAATTATTATTAATTGAGCCATAAGCAGAAATTGGATAAAATTAAAAGTTAGTGACTTTTTTAAAAATAGTGTTTTAAATTAATTCACCTTGCAGAGCAAGAGTAAGTCCCCATGTCGGCGAGCTTGACTTCCATGATGAAATACGAATCATCGTTGGGCATCACATGAAAACGACGCTCTAATGCAGCAGGAAAATCTTCTCCGCCATCTTTTTGAAATGCAATTTCTGGCATTGGAAATCCTTTAGCTCCACACTCGAGTTTAGCATTGGAGCCTAGGCGAACAGTCACATTGCTCGGCTTCTTTACAAAACTTGGAAATACTGTATCAAACAAACAATCTCATGGTTAGGCCAGGTGCAGCTCAAAAGACAAAGCGTCACGCCGAATTAAGGCACCCCTACCATGAACGGTAATATTTGCTTGCATGGAGTAAACCCAAAATTCTCCAGAAACGCAAACACATTGGTATAATCCCACATCATTCCAACTAGCATTCACAAAGTCAAGTGTGGAATGAAATACATACACGTCTTCCTCGTTTCCATTCTCCACTCTGGTTCTCACGTTTGCATCCTGGGAATTAAAAAATGGAGAATTATAGATACTTCGGAAGTTTTTTCATGTTTTTTATTGAAGGCAGAGAGAAAAATGCAAACTAACAAAGTGTTTCGGCAACTCCTTATGGTCTTTACGCCAATGAATCCTAACAGATGAAGCTTGAACACTGCAATGTAGAGATCCGCTTCCTTCGACCAGAAACACTTGGGTCAAAGGTTGCGTAAGGAACATCGGTTTCGGAGAATTGTCTGAAACAAATAAAACACACTCAGTAATTTGTACTACAGATTCGCATGAATCAGTTGGTCTGTAAAGCTGGTACCTGGACAAGAAAGCTGCTCCGGAGCAACATCGAGCAGGTATTTATTGCTAAGTGTGATTGGATGTGAGCATAACGGACCAATATTTTTACGCGCAACATTCGTACTTCCGCCACCTCTATCGCCCTTCTTAGAACCTCTGCCAAACGTAGATTGGCGAGGCTGAGAAGTACTACCGCTAAGGCGAGTTTGGAGCCAACGAGTTTCACAATCACAAAGGAATGTTTTTACATCCAATAAAATAATGGCTGCATTTGGAATGGGGAGAACGGATTTCTCGGACAACCACGCCAAGGGATTGGAGCTCAGATTAAGAACTTTCAAACTGTGGAGGCCCTTGAGAGCGTCTCCGTGAAGAAAGTGAATCTGATTAGATGCTAGATTCAGAACTGTCAGTTCTTTGAGACCACGGAAAGGGGAGGCAACATCTTCGACAGCCCACGATACTTTATTCTCACTCATGTCCAGAGTATTCATCTTGTCAAGTGTGTTGAAAGCGTCGGGTTCAAGGTCAACAATACTGTTATTGCGTAGATCAAGAGACAATAGCGAAGAAAGGCCTAGGAAAGTCTTCCTTGAGACGCCAACTATTTTGTTGGTGCTCAGGTCACTGAAAATACAAATTAATAGTTAAAAGTGAAAATAAGTTATAAAGTTTTAAAACAACCGAAACTCACAGAGTTTGAAGTTCTTCAAGATATTCACAAGATTCTTCTTCTACTTTCAAAATCAGGTTGTGACTCAAATTTAGTGTTCGGAGTGACCGTAGTCCGTACAACCAACGCTTCTCGACAACTCTAATACTGCCCCATTCCATATATCTACAAAAATGTTTCGAATTAGCCAATATCATAAGGTGTGAAAAATCGACGGAGCTTACAAGTGTTGAATGTTTTCTAGGCCATAAAATGCAGCATCGGAAAGATTACTCAAAGGGTTTCGCCGAATGTTCAAAACCTGGAGTTTTTTCAAATTTTGAAAGCGAAGGCTGTCTATAATTTGTAGGTTGTTTAGACTGAGATCTCTGCAAAAATTATTACAATTTTAACTTTCACTGGCGAATATGTTAACTTTCACTGGCGAATATGTACAGTAGACAAATACTTAAAGTTATAGAATTACTCAATAATCAACTCAACTCACAATCTTTCCAAATTTTTAAGCTGAGCAAACGCATCTCTTGCTAGGAAATTAATTTGATTCTTCGCCAAGTGTAAATCAGTCAGAGCAGTAAGAAGATCCAGAGCATGGCTCTCAAGTGTCTCAATGAGATTGGAATCCAAATTCCTTCAACCAAACGAGCAAAGAAAAATTGAAATTGAATGATCTTTAAAATGCAATGTCAAACTGCCTTACAAATATCGCAGAGGTGATGGTGATGAGAATGAAAGGTTGGTGAGTTTTTGTATTTGATTGCTGCTCAAGTCTAAATGCCTTAGCGAAACAAAAGATCCTAGTCGTGATCCTTCTATCGACTCAATTCCATTTCGAGCTCTTGACAAGACAAAACAAAATACTTCATCAGGCATAATCTTTCTTTTTTAAGAAATAAAAGTAATACAAAATCTACGTACAGCGTCAACTGAGTAAGGTATTGGAGTTGGGAAACTTGGGATGAGGATGACTCGGCAGATGAAGCCCTTCTTGTGGTGGGAATTCGCGTAAAATTATTTCCATCAAGTGATCTAGCCAGGCAAACACAAATTAGTTAAGATCAGCATTGAAAAAGTAATAAATACAACAAATGTTTTATGAGTTTTATGGTTACAGTGATTGCAGATATTTCAAAGATGATAGAGCGTCTGGGTCCAATTCTCGAATCTCGTTCTGGCTCAAATCTCTGTCGTATCGGAATCATTCGTTAGTACAATAATAAAAATTATTGAATAATTTGTAAAACTATGTAGTGTATCCAATTCAAAACTCACAGTTTAGTTATCCAAGTGGGTAATCTTGAAGGTAAACTTTTCAAACCTCTTCCCCCACACTGAAAAAATGAATCAAGACAAAAGCAATCGGCATGGCAAAGTTCTTCATCTTCCCCACCATCTTCTCCCTGTCCAAATGCAAACCATCCGAAAAAAGTGAGGACGAGAGCCAAATGGACAAACTTGGTTACAAGTGTCCAACGCAACATCTCTCTTTAGACACCAACGCGGTGGTTGGTGTCGGTGGTCATCAGTTGTCACTCTTGTCGTCTTGTCCAGTCAGTTGTCCACTTATTCTTCGATCGGCAAATCCATTGTTGATTGTTGTGATAGCCTGGAGCTATTCGCGCTTGACCACCTAAATATCATGCTCGCACGGAACACTTCAGCCCAAATCACTAAAAATTGAACTCAAAGTAACTTTGTCAAAATACTTTTCAGCTCTGAAGACACAAGACGAATAATTAAAAATGAGCCATAATTAATTAGTTAAAATTTGAAAAAGTTTTAAGGTTCTTTGTGTTCAGGCAAATCAAATGAATTGACAAGTGGCGGAGGAGTGTGTGTGAGTCGTGTGACTTTGGATGGAATTTGACTTTGACTCAATTTCAGAACTCTTTGCGTATTTTCTATGGCATGGAGCCAGACCCAGACTCGCCAGACTTTTCATTGAATATTTATGTGTGGATTTGTGCAATTCTGCTCCTGCTGCTGCTGCGGCGTACTTTTTGCAATTTCCTTGTGTGTGTGTGCCGATTTTGCATTTGCACTTTTTACTGTTTTGCACATTGCAAAATGCAGCTGCGATCTAGGATTGTGGCGGAGAGGTGATTACAAAAATAGTGCAAATTTGCAAAGCAATAAGCAAGAATATTATTGTGCGAAAAGTTTTGATATATTGTGAAAAGTGAAATCATAAGCAGTGGCAGGCAGGCAGACAGGGCAGGAGTGGCTGAGCAGAGAAGAGATTCTATCTCATTAGTGTCTCGAGTCTCTCGAGACGTCGGGACGATCCACAATTTTCAGTAGCTGAAAAGAGCTAAGAGAGAGACGAGGAAAGGAGAAACAAAGTCCAGAAGAACCCAATTAATTCCAGTTAGTAACAAGCAAGAGGTAAGTTTTAGTCTGTTACAGATGATAAATTATTAATTTTAACCTTAATTTTAATCATTAGCTAGCTCATCTCGTGTATATGTGTATGCTTGCTCCCTGCTTTGCCTCGCTCACAATTGCTCTAATTTGTAATTACACCTTAAAGAGAGACAGGAAACTAATTCATTAATTACAATAAATTCAAGGCGTTTGCTATACTTAATAGTCCTGTCTGTATGTATGAACTCTCGTCTGTCTGTACTCGCTGCTGAAATGCGTGAACCTTAACTACCTTGAAGTTCGCTCCGAACTCGAACCCTCGGTTGTCAAGCGAGGTCAAAGGTTAGATGATTTTCTGTTCAGCAGTGACCAAACTCAGAGTGATTGAAACGAATGACTCCGGGGACTCGTTCATGCATGCATGTGTTCTTCATCGTTTTTTCTCTTTGTGATTATGAAAGAGATTTAAGCGGAATTTGACTTCATTGTTATGCATTATTTTGGTACTGAAATCATTGGGTGTATTTTTCTTTCAGATTGTGAGGAATCATACAACCACTTGCTGGACTTAACAATTCGCGATGGGAAACGCGAATACAACAGGAAGCGGAGCAAGAGATCGTCACAAATCTGGGGATAGCATTCCCCCATTATCTCCAGGCGGTACAAAAGATTGTCAGGCTTTCTCCTTTGAAAAGAGAGCAAGTGTTGGCAGCAATTCTTCACAAAATCAGAAAATAATTATTCAGACCTCACACGAAGATGATGAACCCTACTATACCAAGCCAGTTAAAATTGAGACTGGTCATTCAGAAGTATGAATTCAGAATAATATAAACGTACTTGTTCACTGTATAGTTGGTAGTTTTGGCATTAGGTAAAAGTAAAATTACACTACTTCAATGTGCTAGACGGAAGACGATTATCCTGAAATAGGACGAATTCGAGCTTCAACTGTTTCGGAAGGAACAAAAATCTCACCATCTCAGACTACAACGTCTAAAATACTTCCCACAGTCTTCAAATGGGACGGTGGTGGAAAGCAAGTCTTCATCAGCGGCACCTTTTCAGATTGGAAAACAATTCCAATGGTCAAAAGGTTTGGACTCTACAGGTACGGTACAACCCACGTTAACTTTTGAACATAAATACATATTTCATATTTTGTTAGACAATGAACTTAGAGCTTGTAATTCTGGATTGGATCGAGCTTTTATAAGCAGGTTACATGCAAATCAAAATCTCCTAACAAGAAAAAGCATTGAGAGGTTAAAGGTTTGGCTTCCCCAGACCAATAATACCAAAACCATTCAAGGGCATGCATGCAATATTTAGAGTGTCGGCCAAATCTGAATTGACATGACTGATTTTCTGTAGTGGTGGCACTTATATTTTTGTGGCTATTAGGTCCTTTGAATTTAATTAGCACAAATTTACATAATCGTGTAATACAATTTCGATTTTGGAATTTGGATTCTAGCCACGGAGATTTTGTTACCATTGTGGATTTGCCGGAAGGTGAACACCAGTACAAATTTTACATTGGTAAGTGTATTTTGTGTTCACCATATTATGTATTATGCAGCATACATAAAAACCATATTAAGTCTTCTACGAATTCTTTCTACATAGATGGTGAGTGGAGGGTTGATCCCAACGAACCTACTAAGGAAAGTGATATCGGTTCCAAAAACAATGTCATAACGGTAAAGAAAACTGATTTTGAGGTGTTTGATGCTCTGGCAATGGACTCCATCACTTCGAAAAACGACGCACAACATAGTGAGTGGGAACAGTTTGGTTACCAAAAGTTATTTTAACTAATGGATATGGAATGGATTATAAATCATTTTTGAAAGTTTGTTAATCAAATCGTTCAAACACAGATTCTGGATCTCCTCCTGGAACAGATTATGCACAAGATATCCCAAGCTATAAGCCTTGGGAGAAAACTACCGGACCGCCGATCTTACCACCACACCTCCTCCAAGTTATTCTCAATAAGGACACGCCGTTATCAGTGAGTTTCAATCGTCCCTGATTTCAGTGATCCCACAAAACTTGGGACTTGGTAGTTTGTTAGTTGGTCAAATGACGATTTAATGCATTGTGATTTTTTCAGTGCGAACCAACCTTGTTACCGGAGCCGAATCATGTTATGCTAAATCATTTGTACGCCTTATCGATTAAGGGTAAGTCACTGTTACATATTCACCTAAAGACTACTCCCATAAAAGGTAAAGGCCGTAAAGGCAATAGTTAGTTTAGTGACGCTGAACCAACACAATTATTTATTGCTATAGAACTTGCAAACGGGAAATGTCGATAACAACGCCAAATATTTTGAACAGTCAGTTCTCGAAATATTTTTTTAGAAATTACCAACTTGAATGACTGGTAAAGCATTGGGACAAAGAACGAATCAAGGCAGTTGAGAATGTGAGGCTGGTGTCTTGGCGTCAATAACGATTAAGATTTATTATACAGTACATGCCTGAATTGGTTCAGCTGATTCTGAACAAAGTAGATTGTTTTCCATTTGATGGAGATTTTATGCAGAACAAATCTGGGAAGTATACAAACTTACCACACGTCTTTTGTCAATTATTGTAGACGGTGTAATGGTCCTAAGTGCTACCCATCGTTACAGGAAGAAGTACGTGACAACTCTTTTGTACAAGCCAATCTGAAAATTCCGACGGCCGACGACTACCGAAAGAGGAAACACTAGATCTATTTTGATCTTGAAATCAAAATTTAGCCTACTTAGTGAAAATCCAATGTTTCTAATCAAAACCAAATGCTTGACTAGTTTGTGAACCTATTCTTGTCGCAAAATGGAAATATCCAAGTTGTGTATTTTATTCTTCAGAGACTTTGTAATCCAGTGAATACATTTATGACGTTTTAAGCGAAAAATATGTAATATGTCGTATATTTTGGAGCGAGAGTTAACAATTTAGTACCCAAATTCTGCGGCTAAACAATCGTAAGCATAAAAGTTTATTAGCAAGTGCTCCAATCCAATCCAGTTGTACCCTAAACCTAAGACGACTACCGTAACAATCGTAACATATTGAATTTTTGCGAATGCACAAATAAAATGAAATGTAGTCAATGTGAAGTATACTTACAGCAAACATTGTTTTGTAACTTCCAACGCAGTTTTAGAGAATAACGAAAAAAAATTGGTCAAGGAAAGTTTGCTGAAGAGAGCACTTTCTTTGAAGGCTGACTTACAGATACTTTTACAAGTTGAATTTGTTACTAGAAACTTCAAACTAACTAGATTGCCTCATTTTAAATGCTGGATATCGCGAAACCTATCTATTTCGACATGTCACTACTATTAAATGTTATGTCAAATGTCAACTATTTACGCTTACACTGCAGTTGAGTCTAAACTTTTCTTTCTCTCTGGCGGTGTGGACATTGTCTCCACATTAACGTCCCCCTCTTCATTAATAACCACGACTGAATTTCTTTTCGCCATTTTGGCTAATATATGTGGCAATTTACTTTTAGATTTTGACAATATAGTTGGTGTGTCTCCTTCCTCGTGAATAGTTTCAGATTCGACGATAGGGATATCCTCTGCAAAGACATTTTAAAAGTTTAATTCACGAGTATTTATGAAGCTAGTCTGCCTCTGCTCGGCATAATTAGGAAATGAACAAACCTGGCAACTTCTTTGTGCGAAATGATGCATTCGTGATAATTGATTTTTTGAAAGTATTTGCTTCTACTTGAAGTGGGAGTTCTGCAAGAGGAATACAAAAAACGTATTACGTCAAAATGAAACAGTCTTTGGAAGCAATTGTTGAGAACGTGTTTCGAGAACATCTGTTGTAGTTGCTACACCCTTCAGAATCCTTTTATTCCTGGGTAGGATTGTAGGATTCAACTTCAAAGTATGGAAAATACAAGGAGTCTAGACCGGAAGGTAAGTAGTCAAGGTAATTACGAGAGGAACATCGAAGGAGGAAAGGAATCCAGTCGGTTCTTTGCGGTCCCCGGATGAGAGTGTTTCACCAGTTCCAGCAGTTCCTAGTTTATTAGCTTTTCCGGTTTTCTTCTTTCTCTTTGGTACGCCAGGGCGGTTAGGGTCAAGGAGTTCAAAAAGAGGAACGTCACAAGGAATACAATCGCACTCGCGAAGGAAGGCAACGTCTTCAGGGTGACTACTAAGCCGGAGTTTCATTTTGACAGTGTTAAGCCGATGGCCTAATGAAGGGAAATATTTACTAAAGAAAGTTTTTCCAACCGAAATACGAAATCATGTTTCGGCAAACGAACAAACATTTATAGTCACACTAAAACCCTCAATGTAGCTTCTTCGAAGATTTGTTGCCGTTGGCCAAAATTTACCTGAAGACTTCAGATAATTCCTCACTGCGTTGCAGACTAGCATTGCATCCGGCCAAAGCTGATAATTAGCCCTGTTTAAGGCTTCTTCGAGCACCTGTTCTGCCAATGTGGGAGCACCATTATATCTGTAACACGAAATAAAGGCTAGGAAATAAGTTATGTTCAAATGCATTAAACAAACAAGGTCGAGGAACTTACACTGAGAAATAAATTGTGTGAATCATTTCAATGAGAAGCTTTGGTGACAAAATGATTCTGACTGGAGCTGGCACTCGTTCAACTCGTTGCGAACTTGTCAAATTAAATCCTTGAGTTGTTAGCCTTTTTCAAAGAGGTCATACATAAAAGAATGCACCACTATTTCGACAAAAAATAAATTCGATAATCCGGGGCCGAATATCGACAAAGTCTTACTTTGATACAGTTTTCAGAAATGTCGGAATAGAATGCTTGGGAAGGTCGGGTAATCGGTGATTGAAGATCCACCACAATTCCGTACAAAGCGGAAGTCTTTGTGCCGCGCGAACTCGTTCTTCAGTGAATACTAGATTTGGGCGGTTGACGACCTTGACAGTTCTTGCTGTGAGTCGGTCCAGTTCTCCGTCAGAAAGCCAAGTAGTTGATACACCGCCGGGCTATATTCACAAATATTAAGTTACATTGAAACCTGCATGTACACCATTTTGCAATATTAACAAATGGACATGAAAAGTGTTCGAGTTACGTCATGGTAAATTGAAGGAAGGTGAATATTTGGAATCCTTGCACAAATTGGAACTTTGTCATCATATGTTCCTTCCAACTCGAACATTCCTCTCAACAAAGTTTCCAAAGCTATGCACTTCTGCAAAAAAAAATTGAATTCAGTATGGCGTATCCCGATCCCGATAGAAAAGGAATAAAATTTGTGAAATACCACAAACCTTTTGAGCATGAATTTGGTACAAGTAGACGTAGACAAGAGAAGGAACAAATTCAATTGCAAATAACTTGAGCTTCTTCTCTGAAGTTCTGCAGAATGCAAATAAAGTTGCGATGACTTCATTGTACAGCTGAAACAATTCCAATTAAAAATTGTAAAATTATGTTAATACTTGATCTGATTTTCAAGAATAATATTCCCCTAGACCCCCAAGCTCTTACCTTGCCGGCGCGGCCAGCCCATTCAATTCTTTCTATTGTGGGCTGGCTGACTCTGTATGCTTTGCCAGGCCCAACA
>JAQGCM010001576.1:0-14619 GCA_034699705.1 Hymenaphorura dentifera | reverse complement strand
GGTTTCTCTAATGCTAAAACTTCTATTGAACCCACCGTGACTATGCTAACAAATATATAACAAATAATAACGTTGCTTCAGCCACCGTGGTTGCAACTAATCTGAACTTATCATTTACTAAAAATTTCACGCAGCTGAAATGTATTATTTTATTTGCAGAGAAATATCATTCTCAGACGAAGGATGCTCAACACACAATGACTGAGAAAACAGGTTCTCTGGAAGCTGAAGCTTATAAAGCAAATCGACTGCAGGAAGAAATCACCAAGTTGCGGCGGAAAGTTGAGAGACTGAGCAAAGTTGAGATGGCCGGTAGCTCGGACGAAGTCATGATGGAGGAGATTCGTGAGTATAAAGAAACACTCACCTGCCCATCCTGCAAAGTTAAGCGAAAAGATGCTGTTCTTACGAAGTGCTTCCATGTTTTCTGTTTTGATTGTCTTCGAACTCGCTACGAAACTCGGCAGAGGAAATGTCCCAAGTGTAACGCGGCATTTGGTGCCAATGACTACCACCGACTGTATTTAACGTAGATGTCAATAATACCTGAATATTACTTTCAAGATTTGTTCCGTTGCTGGAACCCGAACCGAAAAATTTCGGGCTTGGCCCATGTCAGCAAGTACAACAATTATTGGGGATTGGTGACCATTTGTTGGAAGGCTGACATCGGGATACCCTTTCATGAAACGATGAAACGGGTTCAACTAACTCGATTTTCAATCGAACACATGTATTAAGAGGGGAACCAAGGGTACGGATCAACACAGATATCATAACAACATAATATTGGATAGATTGATCACCCTAATTTAGATAGTCCGATATACTAACCCTCTGCAATTGACCAAACGGACTTTATAACAACGTCCTGTGCGGAATATTTTGCTCGAAAAGATAACATCAGAGTAGGGTGAAGAGGGTACTGAATTTTTCCCGGAACCAACGAGCAAAGGGAGGGTTTCGGACTATTAGCTTTAACCTCGGTCAGATCTGCTCCATTCGATCTGCACTTTCTGCACTCAAACACTGGCAGAGGCAAAAACGCCCGTATTAACCGTTCGAATAAGTATTTTGTTTATTTTTCCATTAATTCTGGTTTGAAACTCAAAATTATATCCAAAAAAATCGGTGGATACTTTTAAAATTCTGCTGCAAACCTTGCACTCTTGATTCATTGTAGTCGCGGAATGAGAGTGCGTCAATTTTGTACGAGAGACATTTTGGTGACCCAAAGAAATTACGTTCGAGGGGTACTACTTGTTAAATAGTTATAAAGTTGGAAATTGTGAAATGCGTATATACGTAACAAGATATCAGTGCTGCAAATATTTATTTTTATACTCAATAAAAATGCCCAAACAAACAATAATTGGGCAAAATTGTACAAAATGCTGGTTAATATTTTCTCGTGTTGTAAGAAAACTGCTTTTGGAGTGTGCTTGGAGGAGTAAGATAATTGTTATTGAATACGCTAGGGAGATAATCTCAATCTCACTCAATTTTGATGATTGCTCTAGGGTTACATTTTCTCAAGAATTCTCGTGTACGGAAAGCGAAGCTTGAAGCCAATTTGTTATTTACAAGGCAAGTTATAATATTCCAATAATTGATTTCAAAATTGAGTCACCATGGCTTAAAGACTAGGCCTGCTGGGCTTGAAATACTTTGACTAAATTGTAAATTACTTTACTGTTTTACTTTTCTTTAAGAGTTCATTACAAAAATGATACAGTTAGCATTGCCGTCATCGCATTGCCGTCACCATTCATTTTAGTCGTCTGAACTAGTCGATCGTAGCCGAAGCAAGCAAAATTATTCGTCTGATCAGGAATCCATGCTAGAACGTGAACCATAACCCGCGAATCCGCCAGGCCATGCACACCACAAGTCCGGAAATGATTCACCAATTTTAATTTTGCAAATATCTAAGCGCCGTCAAAAGCTCAACCTTCGCTTCACCGAAAACCTAAAACAAAACTGATTACGGAGTAACCCAGTAGTGCAATGTGAAACTGCGATTCGCAAATTATGTTATGATTACGACAAACACAGTGCAGTGGCACGGCAAGACATTTCAGGCCATAAAAAACTTAATTATTCCTCGCCCTCCCAGGACTTAAATAAAACCATTCCAATCTCTACTCTTGAGAAGCACAGAAAAGAAAAAATCCTGGCTACAGTAGGCTGTCGTAACTGTCGTTTCGCATTCATCAGATTCAAAAGCATGTAAACAAAAATTTCCTGAGAAAAACTTCGCTTTGCTACTTTGCACTAATGGAAAAGTCTCTGCACAAACGATAAATTATTTACAATAATTGACATTCGGTCGACTGAGCTGAGCTAAACAATCATTTCGACTGTCAAAAACAACAATAATTGCTTTATTGTTTTGCACTCGATTCAGCCAGAGCCATAGTCGTCATGAGCAAAATCAAACGATAAAATTATAATTCCTCGAACGTTTGCGTCGTGTCCCTTTTCTTTCCTTATCCTTCCAAAAAAGGCAGACAGCCAGACATAAAAATCGAATAATCTCAACAAACAAAATTTTAATTTACGTGCATTTTACATTTAATTTTAGTTTAAACGATGTAAAGCCATTATTTCATTCAATCATATCTCGACTTATTGAAGTTGAGGGATTCATACCCTTCACTTTTTTTATAATCGCATCCACAAGCCTCCACTAATTAATAATTACACTTTTAAGGTGGTCTCAAGGCACCCTCATTCACTAAATAATTTGAGACTCTTAAACTCTGAAACCCTCTTTGGCCGATGGCCCTTTGGTATTGTTTCCTTGAAAAATGAGCAACAAAAAGCGTTTTTAGAAATCTTAGAACTTTTGCGCAAAAACAGCTGCTAGCTGATCGCTGATTTACTTGGCAATAAGTTTTGAATGTTTTGAATAAAAACGTTTCAATCTTTTGACCCGTCCCGCCCGGCGCCCGCCAGCCAGAAACCTCTAAACTCCTTGCCAAATTCCAATTCTACAAAACCATTCATTTATTTGCAAAAAAAAAAACGTTGGTGGTGGTAGTTGGTGCTCGTCGAGTAGTTTCGTTGCCATTGCCATTGCCTTGCATCTTGCATCAGTTCTTGCAATCCACTGCACCCTGCGCTCTCTGTGGACTCCTAAAAATGACGCAACATTTTTTTCTTCGTAATCTGAATCTGACTACTATGCTGTGCAAATAAGCCGGTTGGCATGGGATTTTGGCGTGAGCCTAGGCGGGATGAGTGGCGGGCAGGGCAGACTGCAGACGGGATCGATCGCCAGCTTGAATGGGTGCCAAGCACAAGGAGTGCAGTGCAGGCAGTGGCGGGATTGGCGGGATGACTAAATCCGATCAATTTTTCGCTAAAAATGGTTCACGACCGTCGTCACGAACTTAGTCACGCCGCAACGTGGAAATTTTAATTTCTAATTTTAATTTTAATTTTCCCGGCTCCCATCATTAGCATTTCCTCCAAAGCAAAGCAAAAGCAACGCATTCTCAGCCAGCAGCATAAAGGAACAAAAAAGAGTTGTGCTTTTTGGAGCTCATTTTCACTCTTCTCATGCTCTCCCATGTATTTTTTTCCCTCGTCATTTTTATTTGATTGAGAATTTTTTTCGGATGCATGGTGCATGGCATCGCAGCGCATCGCAGCGCATGGCATGGCACCGCATGGCATCGTTTTTGCGGGTTGGCTGGGCTCGGCTACGACGTCGTCCACGTCCGCCCGCCCCGACGACCAGGTTTTAAGCTCAAGCTCAGGCTGTCAAGCTGAGCATTTTGGAGTTTGCCTTTGGCCAGGCCGGACGGACGGGGACGACGGGACGGGACGTGAATTTTTGGGCGAGCATCGAGCTCACAAAACTCCACTCGCACCACTGCAGCAGTCGTCCTTTGCTTGCCGTCTGCTCAACAACTCGACTCAAGCTTAGCAACGGAGACCACGACCACTTCCAGCAGCGGCTTAACTATCAATTTTTCTACACCACCGACCAGCACCAACCTACCAACCAACCAACTCGATCTCAACGTCTCCAACTCAAAGCTAAAAGTAAAAGCACAATTTGAGCAAAACCACGCAGCAGTAGCAGTCATCGTCAAACCAAGCACCACGACTACAGCCAGGCCGAAAAACTTTACTTGAGCCAAAACCGCGTCATCTCACAAGAGTCAGTAAATCATTTTTTACGTTACTTTGTACTTACACTTATTGTATTTTCCATTCATGCATTGATGCATTATTTGGAATGATTGAAATGTGAATGAATAGTTGAGGGGCTCGAAGTTGTTTTTGCATTTCTAAATTGACTTCATTGACTTTTAGTATTCTTGTGTTTTTTATGATAATTAAATAGGAATAATCCATAATTGACGGTCTGGCAACTGGTTCAAGTGAAGTGAAGTTAGGCTGAAAGCTGAAATGGCGGATCCTCAGTCAAACCGTGTGCTCAGGAAACAGCTCGCAGTCGCAGGTCATTTGCCATATTATTCTTATGCTTTGACTAACTAAAACGTTGTCATGTGTTGCTCAAGTGCTCAGGGACGCACGTAGCTGTAGATGAGTAAATCATGAAGAGGGCAATTGCGGCTTCGTAGTCGTTGTTTTTAAGCATTTTTAGTCCAGTGATCCAGGGTTCAGTTTAATTTCAGTGTTTGAAATATTTATTGTGTGGTTTTCAGGCCCTGTGCAACAACAAAACAGAAACGCTCACAGTGTTGTTCGGAAGAGAAACTCTCTTCCACCTGTGAAAGCAAAACCTTCTCTTAATTCTACCAAAGCACCAACACTCCCCCATCCTCCACGTTTTCGAATGCCGTCATTCCCAAACAGCTCTTCCAGTTCTAGTTCTTCTGGGTCTCCATCTGCAGCCGAAGAAGTTTCTTTGAACGAAATCGACAATTTGAAACAAATTTGTCCTTTTTGCAGGCAAATCTTCAGTCTTTCCGATCTTTTCGTACATGCTCGAGCTTCGCACGAAGTGAACATTTGTGTGTACTGCCAAGCATATTTTGAACAGCCTAAGGAGTTGATGGTTCACCTTTATAGATTTCATCGTATCCCTGCGCAGAGGTTCGCAAATGCCAACGAGTTTATGAATGAAAGTACTATCAATTCGGCACTCCTGTGCATTGAATGTAGCCGTATTGGCTGTCCGGACAGCCCTTCAGACTATCTAAATTTTATGGCCCATAAATGCAAGAGGAGTACTGGTCCTTGCCCGAAGTGTGGGTCAATTCTCCTCGTGTCACTTCTTGAAGACCACATCCTCCTCTGTAAAGCTACAACTTCAGCCTCTGTAACTACCACTGCACCTAAGACTCATACTGATGACGTTTTGAAACGTCCACCCTCCAAGACTTGCCTCTACTGTCGGAAATCCATCATTGAACCTAAACTTTTATTACATATGCGTACTTGTACTTTAAGGCCGTCGTCCAAACCGCCTGCACTGCTACCAAAACCGGAAGTATCAGTCACAATTCCAACTACTCCACTTACAAAACAAGCTGAAAGTCAAGCAGGGTCTGATAAGGTGACCGATAAATCAACAGTACAATCAGAGGTAGCACTACCGAAACAAACCTGGTCAGAAAGTGAATCGACGAGCCTGGAAGATCTAGATAAACTAACCCAAAATTTGCCAGCGAACAACATTTCTGCTGTAATACAGGAGAAGAAAACCGTACGAACGATTTCGCAAATCGAGAGGAAAGAAGCGATTTTATTGGCTGAGGCTCGCAGTATAGCTGAAAACCAAGCTAGGCAAATTCTAGGAAAGGACGTTTCCGTGACCCTTGAACCGCAACCATTGGCTCAGCTGAAGGATCGAAGAAGTCGTGACAACTCATGCAGAAAATGCGGGGATAAAGTAAGCGCCAGCACTTTAGCAACGCATATGAGATCTTGCTCTGGTCGTCCTTCTTTGAATAAAATTCAGAACTTCAACAATGCATTGCTACCCGTGACATCGCAATCGGATTTGAGAAGACGGTTACCCCCAACTCGACGAGATTCAAAGGTTTCGGACGTTGTCGTACTGCTGAAAAATATTGAGGTTCCGGAAAGTACTCTGCAAAGTGTGTTAAATTCCAACAATCGGAATGTCAAAAAAATTGCCCCTGAACCGACGGTACCTCCACCTCCTCCACTTGATCCTCTGCTCACTGAACCAGACCCTGGTGCAAGACTACTAATGCTCATAAATGGTTTAGCTGAGAAACTTAAAAAAGAACGAATTGAGGCAAAACACTCGTCCTCGAACGTAGAGAAGTTTACTCTGACTTTTCCACATTTATTCAGCGACTTATCCGACTCCCGTATTTTGAACGCTATGACTCAAGCGAGCGGTCGCAACTGTAACTATTGTAGACATGTAAAACTTATTCGAATTGACAAACGACAATTGGTGATACATCTTTTGAACTATCATGACTGGGAAATACTGTCCGGTCAAAAGCCTGAGCCCATTGTGAAAACTGAACAAATCGTGGAATCTGAAATTCCTAAAGATATTCTTAGCACTGTTACGGAACCTGAAATTCCTAAAGATATTGTTGCGGAACCTGAAATACGTAAAGAAATAGTTACGGAACCTGAAATGCGTAAAGAAATTGTTGCGGAACAAGATAAACTAGAAGTTGACGTGGTAGAAAACGTGACACAAAATTGTTCTGAAATTGCGACTAACATGGAAATAGAAGAATCGAGCTTAACAATATCTGACAAATCTAATTCCGATGATTGTAGCAAATCAGAGCCAGCACCTGCTGACACCACTTCTGAAAGTTCTCCAACAAAAGGAGTGGAAGAGTCTAGCGACATTCCAAATCCAGCCCTAACGCCACTAGCAGATCCAATTTTGCAAACTGAGAACGAGACTAAGATAAAATTAGAAGACCAAGACGTCAAACCATTTGAGCAAAATATTGTACCAAATGGAGAGCTTTTGAAAATTTTAGTAAAAGAGGAACACGTGGTGGAGGATGAACCAACTCCAGTCGATTGTGACATTTTTAAGCAAACAATTTTGGAGAAAGTATTTCAGTCGGACAACTTAATTTTCAGTTATGAGCTTGAAGTTAAGAAGGTTTTTGGGGATATTCCGTGCGAGTGCTTGTTGTGTGGATTTTCCGCTGACTCACAGAAAAACTTGTTTCCTCACTGGAGAAGAGTACACCCGGGAGTCGCCTACAAATGCGTCATGTGCCAGGGACCGTTTCTTTACGCTGGGTCTCTGTTCTCTCATCTTTGTACCGGGACTCCTCAGCCCTTTCTCAATGGGGCTGGGTCTCTTTCAACAGGTGAATATTGAAAACTAGTATTCCATAATAATATGCAATAGTTTTAATATTTTTCTTGGCTGAATTTATTTGCAAGTTAACAATTTTGTTTGACATTCAGGTGGAATCGGTGCTGTCACTTATGCGGACACTGGATTTCTTAAATATCAATGCGGTATTTGTGATGATCTGAAACTACCCGGGTTTTTCAACTACATGGTGCATCTCAGAAAAGATCATAATATATGTGAACTCTGTCTTCAGACTCTACCAGATCAGAAGCAATTGGAGCGTCACATGAAGAAACACCAATTGAACTTTTTCTGTTGGAAATGTGACAAAGACTACTGCATTGTACTCAACTATGAGCAACATCTTCTTTGGAAGCACGGAACGGAGAGTGAGATTTGTTCCAAGTGTATGAAGAAACGGTGGCATCATATTTACCATTTTTGCATTCCCCCAGACTCGTTCAAATGTGATGTGTGTAGTCTGGTTTTTACGAGAGCGAAGGCTCTTCGCGTTCATACTAGGTTGCACACAGGTGATAATTTGAAGAAATGTTCGTCTTGTACGAGTAGATTCGTCTCCAAGAAACTTCTGGACAAACATTTTGAAGAGACTCATATCACGAAAGCTATCTGTGATACAGCATTGGTTGGTAACGATAACGATAGTGCAAAGGAAGAAGAAAGCGAAGAACTTGAGCATTCCACTGATTCCACGCTGAAGCAGGAAAGTGAGGAAAGCACCATCCCTGCCCCTAAATCTGAAGAAGAAGAAACTAACTGTGAGCTCCAGGAAAATGTGGATCCAACCAAGGATGAACCCGAACCCATGGAACAAGGTGCAAATGAGCCAACAGTACCGTTAGATAGTTCCCCTGCCGCTCTGGCAACTGAAAATGCAGTGGAGAGCCCGAAAGAGTCAATGGATTCGTCTGATACCGTTGATGGAAAAGTAGAATCAGGATTTGAAGAGAAAATGGAAACTTCTGATGGTATTGACTACTGAATTTTTGATTGCTAGATTGCTATTCAATTCTACAATTATGTCGTGTCTAATTAATCCTCTATATTATTACAGTGGAAGCAGGTTCAAAGCTAGATGAAGATAAGAATGATTTCGCAGTTGAACAAGCCAACAAAATCGAGGAAATTCTTAATTGCGACAAAAAGACCACATTGTTGAATGGATCCTCACCACCGAAAAGCGAACATGAGCTAGTAGATGAGGAAGAACCTGTAATACCTCCTAACCCAGTGGAAGATGTTATTGATGAACTAATGAATTCCCCACCAGCAAATTCACCCGAAGATTCTAAAAAGCCATTCAGGCTGGCAGAAATCCAAGGCCCAAACTTGTCTGAAGATGAATCAAGTTCGGATGACGATTCCAGGAGTGAAATTGATACTCCAACACCTACACCTGCACCTGTAATTCCGAATCCTCCGCTAAATCAAACCTCTGATTTACAAATGGATCCAAAACTCGCCATAGATTCAGGAGCCGTTCCTGGTGAGGATGTCAATCAGACGGACAAGGTTGACGATCGAGTCGAGAATTCTTCCTCAATCCCAACCGTGGGAACCTCCTTTCTTGGAATTGATGGCAAGTTTATGTTTCGAAATCTTGAAAAATTTATAATTTGAAGTACCAATCTATTGTCTAATAATGTAAACTGGTATTTTCTGTGTGCAGATGGGATGTTGGATAGAGCCGTTGCAGATTCTCTGAAGAACGGGGACGATATTCTAACCCTCAATTTGGACTCTTCAATTAATGATTTAGAGAATAAACAACCGGACGACTTTGGTTCAATGTCTCCACTGCTTCCACCGCTAGATGAATTCAATTTCAACGTTCCTGAAATTCCAACTTTCGAAGATAATTCGCTTCCTGAACACATTGTTCGCGAGAACGCACTCTTCACTCTTCGGGCCGAGCACGACTATTCCCTCGCAGCAGTTGTTAGAAACAACAATAGTGGTAATTTAGCTGGTAAAAGAAAATCTGCTGGAGATGGGGTTGACGAAAACAAGGTTCCTGTAAAGAATTCCAAAAAGCTCAAAGTAAGAAAACCTGTCGTGCCAAAGGATACCAAAAAAAGTAGTGGTGGGAAAAAGAAGCGCCGTCATAGCTCATCTAGTTCTAGTTCGAGCTCCTCATCTTCATCTTGTGGGAGTAACTGCAGTTGTTCAAGCACTGGATCGTCTTCAAGCAGCTCGGGATCATCTGATTCAAGTGACTCAGAAGACTCCGTGGATGGGAAACAGCGATCCCCAGAAAAGAAACATCATAAGCTGCATAAACAGCATAAACCTGAGTCACCGAAAAAGAAAAATAAGGCAAAACGACAGAAAGTAGAAAAGTTAAAAATCGGAATTGTGAAGAAGGTCAAGATTAGAGTACCGAAACCTCCCAAAATTAAAAAGATCAAGACGCTGAAACCCAAGTTACCCAAGCCGCCTAAGAAATGCACCAAATCTGCAACCAAAAATAATAGTATGAGTTCATCTGCTAATACTGGACCTGCTGATGTCTTGAACAATATTCTCAGGCACTTTAAGAATCCCGATGACGCATATATTCTGGAAAGTGATTTGGACACGGACGAATCAGGGTCAGATGAAGTATTCCATCGAAAACAATTGACGGAACCTATTGGAAATGCTCCGGCTTTTATGAATGAGATCTGGACTGTCGGAAATGAGTTGTTTCTTCTCCGAATGGTACGCGGAGTCTCAAGTTTGGAAGAACTTCGACCTAAGCCACGGGAAAGAGAGAAAGAAGTATACGCTTTAAAGAGATCTGAGAATACGGCCGTACCTCGGCTCAAGGTTAGGAACGTACCAATCAAGCCGATCATTGTGAGAAGAATTCCGGACGAGAATGGAACAAGTCTTTTGAACAAAAGAAATGGTAAAGGTCAGCTCCAAACATCTATTAACTTGTCCCAATCTACTAATCACTCTATCGCGTTTCCTCGTCCGGTTCCCAATCCTGTAATACCAGCCCCCGCTTCTTCTTTCGTTAGACCGCGTGCTCCGCCTAAAATAGTCTCGCAGAAAAAGTCAGTGCCCATTATTAGCCCAAGCGTGCCAGAGCTTCCTTTCCCTGTGTCAGAAGCTGCTGCCGCCGCAGCTGTCACAAAAATAGCTGGGACTGACATGACCCTAGAGTCAATCAACAGACTGACGGAGGAGACGGGATCAGGGGCAAGGGACAGACCCGTGTCAATAGCAAATACTACCGTAGCGCGGAAGGCAAAGATGAAAATAAGTTTGCCAAAAAACAAAAAGACTGAGCAGCAACAACAGCAACGTGTAATAGATGAGACGCTTTATTGTATTTGCCAATGCCCGCACGATAACGTGAGTCAAATGATTGGTTGTGATGCTAACGAGTGTCCGTACCAATGGTTTCATTTTGAGTGTGTTGGGATCCTGATTGCCCCCAAGGGGAAGTGGTACTGTCCAGAGTGTAGGGAAAAACGTAGAAAGAAAGCTCAAATGTTACGGATAGCTGGGTCTGGAAAGTCAGTGACTAATAATCAATCCGAGGACAGTAGTAGTAAGGCGTCTTCGGCTCCAACCAAGGCTCAGAACTCTGTACTTGGGCCCGCAACTACTTTATAAGATAGGGAAGGCTGGCTAGGCAAGGCTCAGTGAAAGAAGAAAATCCAGTGGTAGACTGCAGTAGTTTGTGTAGAATCCCTGATTCCTAATTTCCCCTGTAGTCTCCCCAAATATCTTTACATTTTACTATCATTCGGTTAAAGTTATTGTAAGCCACTAACTAGAACGCCTACGGAGGACGAGGACATCAATCAAAAGTACTTAGGAGACTTAAGATATTTTGGAGTACTGGTTCAAGATTGTGCATTTTTCGCCTTTTTTATACTAGATTGTGACGGTTACATCATCTATCGTGAGATACGAACGATGAATTTCATTTCTATATTTTAGTTTACGAATCATGAATCAGTCAGCAAAATTTGGCTCTGAATCGGACCGAGCCCTATTGCGATTGCTGACTTCAAGTGTATACTTTGTGTAATTACTCTAGTGAATTAAATTAATGAATCCATGTGGTGTGTATGTACCTGCATGTGAGTGTATGGTGTGTGACTGTGTGAGTGTACGTGTTGGCTTAAAGTTCAAATGGAAATAGGAAATCCAAATTAAATTGCGATTCGCGTAACTCTTTTTTTAAGTGATTTATCCTGACACTGAATGGGCTTAAAAAAACAATATAAAAATAAAAAAAATTGTGAATTGTCGTACGAAGATGACGATTTTGTTGTTGTGAGACGTTGCTTTAGCGCTCTACGCTACTACTACTTCTTTCTAAATCTATGCCTTCACTCTCTAAATGCAAATAGTGCATAAGTTCGACTAGTGAACCACTCTCTTGGCTTTAATTAAAATATTTCTTGCAAAACGAACAACAATTTGACCTGAGAAAACACTCTCAAGAAATAAACACAAAAAAAATGAAATTTGATATTCGAGCATTAGCGTTGCATTGCATTAGTTAAACGTCAAATTTTGAATGGAATTTGGCGCCGGACATTGCACGTGGGAGTATGTTGTTTCGAGGGATTAGTCGACCACGTGGTCAGCTTAACGTAAATTTGGCGGGTGGTGACGTTCAACGATCTAAAATGCTACGGCTGGATCACTTTTTATAGTCAATTATTATTCAATAGTCGGCAATCACCTCTACTCTGTATCCCTGTCAAAAACAAACTACCTATTTTTGAGCTGAGGTCCGTAAGGTTGCCATAGCAACACTATATTTCAAATTAGTTTGATCATACTAAAACACTACAATAAACGATTACGATTGGATTGAAATTGGATTGAATTTTTATTCATTTGAAAAACGAATGGAGTTGGTTGGAGTTGGTGCCAAGTTCAAAGTTAAATTGTAAGTGAGTACAATGATTGTACTGTACTACAAGCCAAATTTAGTTGATTTGGTTCGAAATATAAAATACTCTGCTTTCTGCGTTGCTTAGGACTTAAAAGTCCTGAAGGGTTGCGACTTGCGAGTTGGTTTTGTTCACAAATAATTAGGCAGGCTGGTTTAATTTGCTTAGGGACTTTGTAGGTCAGGCAACCATGTCAAATCATGTTGACATTAATGTGAATTAATTTAAAATTGAGGTCACTAATTTCCTGTTTTTGTTTTGTTTAAATTGCAGGCTACATTGGCTTTGAGTTCACGCGCTGGTACAGAATAGTTCATTCGTGACAAAGTGGAAGATTCATGGTGGATATGGACAATAATGTGTTTGGCGACGAAGACGTCAAAGCTGGTGGTGGTCGTGACGATGACAATACTCTTCTCTTGCATTGGTTGACGAGGGATATGTTCACGAATGAAATGATTGCTCTCTTGGTTGTGGCCATTGTTTTTGGGATTTATATCATTGGTTGTTTCATGGCCTTTACGTTCAAGTGCCTTTTCAATTCCTGCTACTCCCGCACCAAGTTTGAGGCTGCTAGCAACAAGAAACATAAACGAGCCCTGGTTGTGATTGCTCATCCAGATGATGAGTGTATGTTCTTTGGGCCAACGATCATGAGCTTTGTCAACTCTAGCAAACGCAGTCTGTACGTCCTCTGTCTCTCTAATGGTGAGAAATATTTTTGAAATGGAATTTCTAATGTTTGTACTTAGATTTTGTGAATTTCAAGAGCTTGCCCTGGAAGTCATATTTTACTTCTTGAAGGTGGCAGTACTTTGCAAGAGGAGTGCCTCCACGACCACCCATTACCCATTTCTTGATGTTGCGTTTAGAAAGAGTTCTACAACAATGATTGAATTTGAATCAAATCAACCTTATTTCCTGAATTTGATAATCCAGTTTGAAGAGAAAGAGACTAATAACAAAGAATTTTAAGTTTCATGACACAGGGCGAAATATTGTTTGCCAGATTGTACTTCAAAGATCATCATTTCTTAATACCGAAATTGTTGAGAGCGAATAGTGTGGTGTGATACCGATTGTGAGTTAGGTCCGAGGATTTATTGAGCTTCTTTAATCGCTGACTAATTTTGGGTTTTCAGGCAATTACGAAGGACTTGGAAAAGTTCGCAAGAAGGAACTGTGGCAAAGCTGCTTTACATTGGGTATATTTTCGTCCAACCTAACCATGCTGCAATACGATAAGATGAAGGATGATCCAAATATGGACTGGCCAACTAGTACAATCTCACGTGCCATTTTGGATCATGTTCATGCACATGACATCGACACTGTGAGTAGAAGACGCGTCGAATTCATCTAATATTTACACTGCATGTTCACAAAATTATTCACTATTTCACTGCACTGCATTTTTCAAATCTGGATTGTTTTATTTTTTGGTTGCTTTCAGTTAATTACATTTGACGGCAAAGGAGTTTCAGGGCACAAGAATCATGTGGCAATTAACACAGCGGTTCATTCTCTCATCGCCCAAAATCAATGGCCAAAATGTTCGTATTTTTTTAAATTATTGCTACACGATAAGGTCGTTAAGGTATTTTGTACTTCATTTTGGGGAGGGGAAAACCTTCCCAGTGGGCAGTGCTTACACTTACAATTAGTTCAAGGTAATCCGTAACGCTCTAAATTAATTTACAGGAAATGTTTATTGTTGTCAAATTAGTGCCCCTTTTAAGCACAACTCTTATTCACGTCCATGCACTTTTGAATTTTGATGCAATTCTCGGTCGTTTTTTTTTATTGACGCAGGCATTTAATGTATTTTATCTTTCTACAAGAGGGATGTGTTTATTCTGTAAATGGTCTTAATTTATTAGCGATCGGCGGACTTTCGCATTGATTTGGATACCTTGATTTCACTCAATTAATAATATCAATCGAAAGTCAAAAAAGACTTCCGAAAATTCGAAGTTGTGAAACCGCATTCCTAATAATTGAAACTCAATATTTTTTTACTTCTAGTTTGCCAAGTATACGTACTAGAGACTGTGAACATCTTCCGAATGTATTGTGCAAGCTTCCTGGATCTTGCATTCTCATATTTCACAAGTCACACGACGTACTATGTCGATATTTTTCAACGAACTTATATTGTCGTAAGTACTTATTTTTATTCATTTCGACTTAGTTTATACTGCTTAGTACATCTGCCACTGATAATAATATAAACTAGTAGTTTGAGAACTGGTCCTTTCATTATCATTCCATTGAATACAAGTATTCCAATTTCCACTACTCGTTTCCCTAGAATTTAGTTTTTTAACCACTATTGGTGGCGTTTATTGGTTAAAGAGTTTCTGTTTCTGTATACAATATTTTTAAATTTTTTATTTGGTG
>JAQGCM010001575.1:0-14633 GCA_034699705.1 Hymenaphorura dentifera | reverse complement strand
GAGTGCAGAGTGCGGAGTGCGAAGGCAAGACTTTTTTGGAGTGCGGAGTGCGGAGTGCGAAGGCGAGTGCGAAGGCAGGACTTTTTTGGAGTGCGGAGTGCGGTGTGCGGAGTGCTGTAGCACTCCGGAATGCGGAGTGCGAAGGCTGGACTTTTGGTCATCTATGCCTGCCGGTGCTGAGAGTGCTGAGCTGACTCCTATCTCATTACATTGTTCAACCTTGACAATTATTCACTAATCTGCAACGTCCAAGTGAGCAGCAAAAAAACAAAGCAAAAAAAGAACAGGCAAAAACTCGTGATTTGATGAATAACAAAGTTGGCACAGCTTGATAATAACTCAAATCTTTTTAAAGAGAATGCATGAATATCGACTCTCGACACAAATTTTACAATGTTGTACACTAAATTTCTCGAAAGTAAAATTTCTCCAAAACAAAAACAATTCAACACGCCTCGAACCTCGATGCCTTAACGTGCAAGCAGTTCGAAACAGAATTTAGAGGAAAATTAGCCTTTGATTTAACCAACGAAAATACTTACAAGGGATCGAAATTTAAAATTTTGGTTCCCAACTTTTCTTCCTTTTTTTTTAAATTTTTGAAAAATCCAAAAATGACGAAATTCTTACGATTTTAACTACAGGAAAAGTAGTAGAGTTTCCTGATTCCGTCCTTAGGATTTTTCAAAAATCAGAAAATAATATTTTTGATGAACAATTTTTTAAAATTTTTCCGTTCATTGTGTTCACAGGGGCAAGTGAAAATTATAATCAGCGAAAATCTTTAGTAAATTAAAAATATTTTCTGATTTTTTAGACTATATTTAATGAATCGTGAGGGGGATCTCAAGAAACTCGATTTTTCCTTACATGTAGTTTAAAATGTGGAAATTTCGTCATTTTGTGATTTTTTGAAATTTGAAAAAATAAAGTTGCCAACCAAAATGAATCAGACAATCTAATTTCGATTAATTCTCACTCATGGCATGCCAGAGAGTGTAGAAAAATCACAATATTAGTTCTACCCCGGATCGGCTGTATCTTTTTTCTGCCGAATTCTACCACTTGTCCTAACCAAAAAACAACTCAAAATTTGCATGTTGACTGTGTAGCCGGCAAAGCCTCACAAATTGTTAGAATTTGTTAGCCCACTGCACTCCCCGGGTTTGAGTCACGTCAAGACCAATGCAAATGCAGCTTAATTTTTTTGCGCATTTTTTGCACATCTTAACCAACACTGTAAGTCTGTGTCTGGCCTTGCTTGTTGCAAGCTGCACTGCACTGCACTGTACTGTACTGTACTCCACTAATAGTTTCAAGTATTTTTGCAAATTGGGAATGAAATGCTTTTGAAAAGCAATGCGAATTTGCGAATGACAAACAAGGCAATTGCAAAACCAAGCCAGTGCAGTGGAGATGGGTCAAACCCTTAGTAATAAATTAACGTAATTAACAAGTTCAAGTTCATTTTTAATTATTCAACTTTTTTTTGCCGTAGCCCTACTGCAGACATGCAAATAACCAAATCTGCGCTTGCAATTGTTGTACAATGCAGATTGGCCATTATTTGTTAGCGAGCGAGAATGAATTCATAGGTTGGGTTAGATGTTAGAATTTTGCAAAATTATTGCGAGGGCTAGTGCTTAGCAATATTGTGATTAAAGAGTTTTTATAATTCTCCAAGAAAAACGTGTAGATTTATTCAATTATTCGAAATCAATAGGATTTAATTTTTCAAATTAGACAAATCTTAAATGTGCATCAATTGTTGAGAAGTTTCAAAAATTAACTTGTAACCAATTTTCATACCCGATCACCCCATGAACTCCCTTTGTCGCTTTTTAATTCTAGTTCCTTGCCGTCAGAACCACTTCATGCGGATGCGGAGCCAGAACAGGGCCAGCCGACACGCCCTCTAGTGACAAATCCTTCGCCGAATTAGGAGCCAACCCGACGTTAAAAGCTTGAAACAAACTCGTTACAAACAAAAACAGCTCATCCCTTGCCAAAGTCTCGCCCAAACAAACTCTTTTCCCGACTGAGAACGCCACAAAGGCCTCGTCCTTCACAAAAGCAGTGCCGTCTTTGTTCAAAAATCGTTCGGGTCTGAAATTTTCCGGATCTCCCCAAATTTTGGCGTCGTGGTGAACCGCGTACGTGTTGGCCATTATCATTGTGTTTTTGGGGATCGTGTAGCCGCCGATTTCGACGTCTTTGACGGTGTTGTGCACGACTCCTAGCGGGACGAGGGCAGACTTGCGCATGATTTCGTGAATGGTGGCTTCCGTGTAGGGCATGGAGGGGCGATCGGCCAACGAGGGCAGCCGACTGTCTCCGACAACTTTGGAAATTTCTGCCTGCATTTTTTGTTGGATTTTGGGGAATTTTGCCAAGTAGAGGAAAGCCCAGGTGAGAGTCGTGCTCGTCGTTTCAGCCCCAGCCACGAACAAGTCGAGGATCGAGAAAAGCAGCGATTTATCTAAAGAAAGAAAAAGCGAGGAAATGAAATTGAGGCCCAAATTCCGAAATTCCAGTATCAAAAATATGTGTACTTGCCTCCATTTTCTTTGTAGAAACTTGAGGCCGGGTCCGTGGTTTTGTTAATTTCTTCCAAGAAGACGTCGATAAAGTCCCGCGGTTGGCCGGCCACGAACGTGTCCTTGTGATGCTTGATCGGTTTCCTCAAAAAGTCCAAGATGGGGAAAACAGTTTTCATCAAGCGGTCGAAACCTGACAATTTCGGGGCATATTTGGCCAGCGCTGGAATGAAGTTGCTCAAAGATGAGCTGATAGTGTTGTCTTGGAAATTCCTGGAAATATTTGCGCACTCATAATGTTTCAGCCCAAATCTTGAAACTTGCCTCGAGGCTAAACTAGCACTGACAAGGGGCACTTCCGGGGTGTTCAGAGCACCTAATATCGCGATATTTTTTTCTACACTCTTTGGCATGCCATGAGTGAGAATTTATCGAAATTAGTCTGTCAAACTCATTTTGGTTCGCAACTTTATTTTTTTGAAATTTTCAAAAAAATCACAACATGGCAAAATTGCCATGCTCTTAACCATAGGAAAAATCGTGTTTCCTGACTCCAAAAATCCGAAGAAATTTTTGATTTACAATTTTTTTTTTAAATTCGCGTTTATTGCGCTCAGAGGTACATGAAAATTATAATCAATGAAAATTTTGAGTAAATTAAAAATATTCTTCTCCGATTTTTGAGATTTTTTGAAAAATCCTAGGGGGGAGCCAGGAAACTCGATTCTTCCTATAGTTTAGATAATGGAAATTTCGTAATTTTTTTGCGATTTTTGAAAATTTCAAAAAAATAAATTAGCGAACCAAAATCTTTTCGACAGACTAATTTCGATTCATTCTCACTTAGGGCATGCCAGAGAGTGCAGAAAAAAATATCGCGAAATTAGGCGCGCTTAACACCTCGGAAGTGTCCCTTGTGTGGGGAATCTTTTCTTACGTGGTCAAATGCTTGATGGCGACTTGGAGCTCCGGATCATCTTGCTTGAATCTTTCGCCAGCAATGAGCGTCCAGAGGGCGTTGAGCACAGCGGCGTTGAACCGATTCTGAGTCGACTGCGGAGTCCCGACCCCTTTGCGAAACCCTTCGATCAATTCCTTGACTTCCTCTTGAACTGCGCCCTCCATGGAATTTTTCCCGAACCCAAAGTCCCTCAAGGTTCGAATTATGAATCGCCGTTGTTCCATCCATTTTTTACCCTCGGACAAAATCACACCTACAAAAAATGGAGTCAAATTCGTCAGAATTTTGGAGTTCATTTTTAAATGGGAAATGCGCAATTTTATGCCATAAAAATTACATCAAGTTTAATTTTTAAGCAATTATTCGTCAGTCAATTTCGCAAGAAAAAAATATGTTGTACCTTCGGCTTGACCGCCGCTCCTGGCCACAAAGGTTGGGAGAGCTGGGCGCCCGCCAAAGTCAAGGTCGTTGTATGCGGTGCGGATGAGTTTGGCATCATTTAGGATCACAGCTCTACAAAAGTAGCAAAACGTGCAAAATTTTGTTAAAATTCTAGGCTCAGAATTTTTAAGCTTCAAATTGTTAAATTTCAAATTTTTAAACTCACGGAAACATTCCAAACTCAACGCCAATGATTGGCCCGTAAGTTTCGCCCCACTCCATGAATTTTTTGTGCGGATCGTTGGTCATTAGCGGCAAGTGGCCCAGGATTGGAAAGCCTCGTGGCCCTACAAGACAACAAAAAACCCGCAAAAAATTTATACAAATTCGCAAAAGTCAGTTTTTGCTAGTGCAAAAATAGCACTCTAGCTCAAAATTAGCTTTAAAAATTCGTTCATTTAGTATTTTACCCGGTGGATAATTCTTCCCACGACGAGATTTCCCACCAAATAGGTAGAAAAGCCCGACTAGGGCGAGAGCAAAGTAAATGCAAAATTCAAGTCCGCTCATTGTGCTAGCAGTAGCAGCAGCAACAACAAATTGCAAATTGCAACTGAGTGGGTCTGGGTCTTTGTCAAGTTACGTAAGATTAGCGACACATGCAGGCAAGGTGTGCATAATTTTTGCACAAAATTTGCAAGCCTGCCTGCCTGCCTACCTGTTGCTATCTCATCTCTCATGATGCAACCTTGACAAGTATTTAGTCAATGTGTTCTCTGTGCTCCATTGTTCTCCGCTGCACTAAGGTTAAAAATGAGAAGAAAAAAAACAGGTAAAAACTCGTGATTGAATGTCAATGTCAACAATGTTGACGCAGAAAGGGCTGACAACTCGTCGGTTATCTAACGCCAAAAGTCAAGTTTTCGCGAGTACATTTTACATAATAGCCAGTGCAGTATTCAGTGTAGGAGTGGCTGCGTTGATTGAGCCTGGCCTGGCTACTACAAAGGCTGACAACGGACACTTTCGAGGTGTTCAAAGCATCTAATATCGCGCTATTTTTTTGCACTCTCTGGCATGCCCTGAGTGAGAATTAATCGAAACAAGTAGTGTCTCAAAATCATTTCGGTTCGGAACTTTATTTTTTTTTTGAAATTTTAAAAAATCCAAAAATGGCGAAATTTCACTTGAAAATAGCTTGTCTTAAAAAGCACGAATGTAGCTCAATTATTTTTATTGGATACAAATTGTGGGATATTCGAGAGTAAAATTCCTTTGACAAAATCTCCTCACTGGAGGAGCAGATAATTTGTAATTTCTTTTTGCCTTCATCAGATGTCTGTAGCATTCATCAGATGAACTTTCCTCGTCTCTTTTCAATTCCTTGCCGTCAGAACCACTTCATGTGGGTGCGGAGCCAGGACAGGGCCAGCCGACACGCCCTCTAGTGACAGATCCTTCGAAGTATTTGGAGCCAGCGCCACGGTGAAAGCTTGAAACAAACTGGTTATGAATAGAAACAGTTCATCTCTCGCCAAAGTTTCGCCCAAACAAACTCGTTTCCCGACAGAGAAGGCCACAAAAGCTTCGTCCTTCACAAAAGCAGTGCCCTCTTTGTTCAAAAATCGTTCGGGTCTGAAATTTTCCGGATCTCCCCAAATTTTGGCGTCGTGGTGAACCGCGTACGTGTTGGCCATTATCATTGTGTTTTTGGGGATCGTGTAGCCGCCGATTTCGACGTCTTTGACGGTGTTGTGCACGACTCCTAGCGGGACGAGGGCAGACTTGCGCATGATTTCGTGAATGGTGGCTTCCGTGTAGGGCATGGAGGGGCGATCGGCCAACGAGGGCAGCCGACTGTCTCCGACAACTTTGGAAATTTCGGCCTGAAGTTTTTGTTGGATTTGTGGGAATTTGGCCAAGTAGAGAAAAGCCCAGGTGAGAGTCGTGCTCGTCGTTTCAGCCCCAGCAACGAATAGGTCCAGAATCGAGAAGAGTAGAGATTTGTCTAAAAAAAAATGAAAGCAAGATTAGAACCGGAAGTTCATTTCCGGATTTCCGGTAACTTCCGGCAGGGGTGCTGGTAATAATGTGCTTACCGCCATTCTCTTTGTAAAAACTTGAGGCCGAGTCCGTGGTTTTGTTAATTTCTTCCAAGTAGACGTCGATCAAGTCTCGCGGCTGGCCAGCCACAAAAGTTTCCTTGTGATGATTAATCGGCTTTCGCAAAAATTCCAGAATTGGGAAAAGGCTTTTCATCAACTTGTCAAAACCTGAGAGGTGCGGAGCGTATTTAGCCAGCGGCGGAATGAAATTGCTCAAGGATGCGCTTATCGTATTTTCTTGAAAATTCCTACAAGAATTACGCACGCAACATTTAAAGTTTCAAAATTTGACTTGATACTTCAATAGGCTAATTGTGCTCATTCGTGGGTCAAATCTTTTTACGTGGTCAAATGCTTGATGGCAACTTGGAGCTCCGGGTCATCTTGCTTGAATCTTTCGCCAGCAATGAGTGTCCAGAGGGCGTTGAGAACGGCGGCATTGAATTTATTCTGAGTCGACTGCGGAGTCCCCACCCCTTTGCGAAACTCTTCGATCAATTCCTTGACTTCCTCTTGAACTGCGCCCTCCATGGAATTTTTCCCGAACCCAAAGTCCCTCAGGTTTCGGATAATGAATCGCCGTTGTTCCATCCATTTTTTACCCTCAGAGATGATAACACCTATGTATGAAATTGAATGAAATTTTGAAATTATGCGAGTTTAAATTTTCAATGTTGCCGCTCATTTTGCGCTCAAAATTTGCGGCAAATTGGTTACCTTCAAATTGCCCACCGCCCCTGGCCTTAAACGTTGGGAGTGCTGGGCGCCCAGCAAAGTCAAGGTCGTTGAATGCCGTGCGAATGAGTTTCGGATCATTTATAACTACGGTTCTAAAAAGTTGAGGACAATGTTTAAAAAAAATCGCAAATTTTTTGCAACGGTTACTCAACTCTGGTACTCACGGAAACATTCCAAACTCAACGGCAATGATGGGTCCATAAGTTTTACCCCACTCCATGAATTTTTTGTGAGGAAGGTTGGTCATTAGTGGAAAGTGGCCAAGAATAGGAAAGCCCCATGGCCCTGCAAGGATAGAAAAATAAGTCAAAAAATGGTCGTCAGATTTCTTGCAACAGTGATCAAAGGATCTTAAAGCTCAACGTTCAAATTTATTGATTAATTAATTACCCGGTGGATAATTTTTCCCACGACGACCCGACTTTCCACCAAACAGGTAGAAAAGCCCAACTAGGGCGAGCGAAAAGTAAATGAAAAATTCAAGTCCACTCATTGTGCACACCAAATTGTAACTGACTGACTGGGTATGGGTCGGTTCTTGGAGAGTTAAAAGATTAGCGATACACATAATTCTGCACACAGGTAAAGTGTGCAGAATTTATACAAAACCAAATTTGTCTGCTATCGCACGGCATGGCAGGGTATTGTTATGTAACCTTGACAAGTATTTAGTCAAAGCCAACCTGTTTGCTGCATTGCATTGCATTGCATTGATCTGCCTGCACTGCACTCAAGTCCGCGCGAGCAAAAAATAGAAAAACAGGCAAAAACTCGTGATTTGATGAAAAACAATGTTGACTCAACGCTGCACTGCACTGCATGGACCGATCGCAGCTCTTATCCAATTCCAAAGTCAAGCCTTCTTGAGTACAATTCCATGCTAATTTTATTGTTTCACTTTAGTTGCGAAAGCAATTAAGCGTACTACTGTGCGAGTCAGTCTTGGCAAATTAAGTAGAGATGAGGTTGGATGAAAATGTAGTCGTCGGAAAACAACACGTAAGAGATATCTCTTCTGCCCTCTACCTACAACCGCCATCTCCATCATATTACAGAGCAGACGCTGCCAACCCCCCCCCCCCCTCCCCAAATTACTCCATCCCCTTTAACCCCGACCAACATCTTTGGTAAATGTTTTCAACTTCCCCGGCATTCCATCGTCGATTGAGGAGGAATTAATGGACTCTGACGATAGTCAAAATGTCGTCAACTTAACTGCCGGAGATGAATATACTCTGGTACCCCTTACGGCTATTTCTAGCCAAAGTTGAACTACTTAACCTAGCTAACCATCGTTATTGGCTGAACTTTCAGCACGAAAAAATCAGCTAAATGAATGTTTAGACTAGGAACGCCTTATCACACTCAACGTTGAAGCCGAAACAGACCTAATGTCCAACCATCAAAAACGCAGTGCTTTTTCAGTGAGCTCAGCTTGCCAACATTTGCGCCAGATCAGGGATGGGAAACATTATTACCCCATCGCTCCTTCGAGCCTGGCCTTCCAAGATCGCAAGGCTTAGGTTGTGGACATGTGGACATCATCTCACGTCGCATGCGTGAACAACCATTTCGCCAAAATTCTAAACGAGCGTGCTGATACTTAGGGTCATCAGATATAGGCTCTACGATGTCCAAAACTGCAATACCATCCTTCATGTTCCTTCTGTAAATGTAAGTTTTATGCCCTCTTCCTACATCCAGCTCATATTCTTGATTATTCCAAGTATGATTTTCTTATTTTTATTTTCTGTGTTTCAACTTTCAGAAGGTGTCTGAGCGTCTTAAACTTTCGTCTCGCCCACCCAAAAAGGTGTCGGTCCATTTCCCGAAATTCTATCCAATACTCGGCACTGGTGATTGTTGAGTCTAGTAGATCTGCAGCAGAGGTCCTCCGCTGGAGATACAGGAAGGCGAGTTTGATCAAGGATTAGAAGACGTAAACCAATACGTTTTTGCGCGAATTTACTGCTCAATTGCACTACCTAATTCATTCTAAATCATGCAATTCAGACTCGCACTCCTCAACTTCAAATCGGGCTTAGAATCGTGTTCATTCAATCAAATTCAAGCAAATTGAGTCCACACTACTATCTATTCTCCAAACCAACAACAATATAATACTAATATTCATTTTATCGTTCTATATTGTTATGAGGGGCGAAGTTCTACCCGAATTTCGTATCAATCGAAAACTGTGATTGTGCAAAAAAATTGGCAATGTCTGTGGGAAGGCAGGACAATTTATCAACTTAAAGAAGCTGACGTTTTATTCCCAAATTTACACGTTACATCAGCTCTTTTCAAATACTAGAATAGGAGTGAGCAGAGAAGGCAGAAAGGACGCTCATCCCTACTTTTAACTACGACGCACAAAATTGAAACTTGAACGTTTCTCAGAAATACAAGTCTCGACAGGATTAGCTCCGCCTCTACGACTCACACAAAATACCATACGAACTCAAAAGCTCAAATTCGTTACAACTACGAATGACTGAAAGTAATGCTTACTTCTAACATATATGTTTAACAGAGCGTTATTTCTTCAAGTGAATCTTACAGCGTTCAATCAATGGCATTTAGTGCAAGAATCAAGTCAATGCTCTGCGATATTGTGATTGCATAAATTGCCATGATAAAATCCTTGTCCAAGGCCAACTGCCAAACCATGATTTGTATTGGGCGCAGGGCAAGGATTTCCTTCCTGGCCACTCTACCCCGACATTTTGCCCTGCCTAAATTCAAGAGTAGCTTCGAGTCGTCAGCAATTTTGCATCCTCGCCCCGGCACAAAATAGTAGAGAACAAGGATGTTGAGTTGGATCAGGGCCAGTGCACCTTGCAGAATTGGTGGAGGGTGTACCACAATGAGCGCATTTATGATCATCACACTCAAGGTAATGAAGAGTGCTACAGTTGAAGAAAAGACGGCGTTTCCAATGATCGCGTTGTATTGATTGATGAGCATTTGAAAACATCGATAGTTTGAGGGCCAATTCTTGTCGAGTTTGAATCTGCTCCCGATTTCTGATTTGGTATTTCCCGCAGGGGCAGCTGGAGAAGGAAACCTGCCAAAATTCAAAATCAGGATGGGATCTCTAAAGTCAAAATTTTAACCTCGGCATATACGAATTCGCATACATCAGCTCAGACCAACTCTCCGCCCCGCACACGATGAGTCGAATTGTGCAGATCACGTAGATGATGGACGCAGTTGCGACGTAAATGGCAACAATGAGTTGCACTGTTGCCATGGTGAGGACCCAGATGAGGCTGTTGAAATGGCGAGATTTTAGAATTCCAAAATACACAGTGGTCTCGGTTGAACATACTGGAAAGATGTGATGAAATATATGAAGCTGACAGTGCATGATGAACCAGAGCGGGGCACAAAATGCAATGTTGAAAAGGCTTCCAACAAAGAAGAGTTCAACGAGCATTGCCATTTTGTCTTTTCTGTCAATGATTTGGCGACTCCGGTCTCTCCCTGGAATTTCAGGCATTCAAACTTCAAATTAAATGGTTCAATTTTGTTGCAAAATATACGGTTTAGTTGGACAAAAATTCGAACTTTGAATATTTTTGATCAAAACAAACCCTGATTTCAGTTCGCGAACAACTTACAGATTCGCGTCTCAAAGAAACTGATACAGCCGTTGAGTAGGTCTTTCAATTGCTCTCGACACCAAATCGTTTGCCAGTCCAGAACAAAAGTGAGCAGAAACATTGAGCCAAAAATGAAGCGAAACATGTCTCCAGATTTTGCTAAATTCAAGTTCCCCCGAACAATTTGAGAAGCCAAACTGACAACGAATATGATTTTGATGACAGTTACGAAAGAAACTAAGACATTCCAACGAAGTCGCCCTAGCCAAGAATCGACAGATGAAATTCGATTCGTTTCGCGATTCCAACGAAATGGTATTCCAGCAACAAAATATCCAAGTTCGATTGAAAATCGATTCGACTCGGCTAAATTGAATTTCATTTTGCACGTTTGGTCGAAATTTGCAAATTCAATTTAGTTCAAATTTGCAAAAATTACAATGCGTGCGAAGTTCTTGAAAGAAGTGGAGCAACTAGGCTTTAAAAGTACAAAATTTTCAACTTGGGCGTTTTATAAAGCACAAAATTTGTTCAAATTGCACTCAATATGTATGCCAATAATTCTGTAACGTTTACTTTGACATTGAATTTCTTAGTTGAGTGTTTGACATCATTTATGTATATTTTTTTTGCCTTAATAATTTGGTAACTTTTAGTTAAAAATGCAAAATCTTGAGGCAAAATGCTTTATGAAAGTGCAAAAAATATTACAAATCGCACTGCTGTTGTTTGTTGTTGGGACACTAAAAGCAAATGCAGGTTAGAGTGCAAAGCACTTTGAAGAATGTACACTTTGGGGCGAGAGTTGTGAAAATCAACGGCACGTGGCAGTAACTGATCAGAATCGCATTTGAACTCCGAAGTTGTCATCAATTTTTCAAACACATCAAGCATAGAACAAAGTATTGAAAATTTGATGAGTTCTTGAACTACAATTAATAACGACAACATTTACATGGGCAAATCCAAAGCTAAACAGAGTGCAAAATCTGCTCGGGCTGATACCTCCTGAATTCACATTTACTCGATTTTCTCCAGTCTAATTGGACTCAATTTCCCAAATGGTCAAGAAGTATACATTAGTCGGATTTGATGCAATGTGTGCTCTCTCTAGACCGAGCAATATCTAAGCAAATAAAGCCATGGGAATATTATACTTGTTTTGTAGGTCAAATTGCTCAAATTTGTGTTGTTTTGTAAGCAAGTTCGATTATAGAAATGTCAGTACGTTCCGGAGACAGGTAAGTACCGCTTGCATGCTTACATGGGACACTTCCGAGGTGTTCAAAGCACCTAATATCGCGACATCGCGATATTCTTCTTACACTCTCTTGCGTGCTTTGAGTAAGAATTGATCGAAATTAGGTTGTCAGAATCATTTCGGTTCGCAACTTTACTATTTTGAAATATTGAAAAATCATAAGATGGCGAAATTTCCATGCTCTTAGCTTTAGGAAAAAACTTTAGATTTTACTGACAATTTTCCAAAAAAATCCGAAAATGAAATTTTTAATTTAAAGATTTTTTTCAAAAATTTAGGCTTATTGCGTTCAGGGGTACATGAAAATTATTTTAGAATATTTTTATAAAATTTTGAGTGAATTAAAATATCATTTTTGTGATTTCCTGAAAAATCGTCAGGAAAACTCAATTTCTCCTGCAGTTATGAGCATGGGAAATTTGCCATTTTGCGACTGTTTAAAATTTGAAAAAAGTTATGGTTGCGAACCAAAATGATTTTGACAAACTCATTTTGATGAATTCTCACTCAGGGCATGCCAAAGAGTGTAAAAAATATATCACAATATTAGTTGCTTAGAACAGCCCGAAATATTCCCTTGCTAGTTCGAAACAATTTTTGGTCAGCTTTTGAAATATTTTAATTCCACTTGGCAAAAGACGATTCATAAAGGAGTAAAATGAGGCCTTTGCGGAGTCGGGGTTTTGTTGCCGCAGCTATTCATTCTTCATTGGGGAAAACATTACTAACGCACAGCCTTGCAAAACACGACCAACTAAAGTGGTCAATGCCAACAACAAAAAAACTACGGGACAGCTGAAGCTAAAAAGTTAAAGGTTACGCAAAAATGACGCAATCAACCTCGCTGGCCAGCGAAATAAATACTTACATGCAGAGTTCTCTTAAAAAGGTGCTCCAAAAATGTTCACACTGACCATGCACTCTGACGAGGGGAGTACTCGAGGTGGTCATGGCCGATTTAGCTGAAAAATTGTGATCCGTTAGAGAAGAATAAATCAAAAAAGGTAGCATCTTCACTCTCTCTGAATGGGCAAAAAAAATTCATGGGGAGTAGCCCATGAAAGTTAGAAATTCGTGTGTGCTAATTTGCCTTCACCTTTTCAGGAAATGTGTTTCGCGAAAGCATGGCGGAGCATGGCATGGTTTTTCGTTCGAGCCTGCTCAAAATATGGTTTTCCATGCCATGCTAAGGCATACTTTCGCGAAACACATTTCCTGAAAAAGTGAAGGCAAATTAATACACGAATTTTCAACTTTGACGGGGTCCCTGTCCCCCATGAAAATTTTTTTGACCAAATTTTTTGTACCCATTCAGAGAAAGTGAAGATGCTACCATTTTTTTTATTTATTTTTCTCAAACGGGTCACAATTTTTCAGCTAAATTGCCCATGATCACCTCAAGTACTTCCCTCGTGAGTGAATCGCCATTGTCAGTGACTACAAACTTTTGGACCACCCTTCCAATCAAATTCCTCGACTCGACTCTAATCTATATCGTGCTATCTCACGTTATACTTAAATTTTAGTCAAGTGTTCATAACATTCACACGCATGGAAAAGTTCCAGCGCAAAATGTGGATGGTTTTGTCTCGGTTTTTGCAAGCTATCAGACTGTGACCTGACCTGCCCTGCCCTGCCCTGGGTGCATGGTCTGGCCTAGAAATATTTGGCTTGAAACTAGTACAAATTATGGTCTACTCCTTCCCAGCACAGCCCAGCACAGCTTCATGGACAACTCTGCTGGCAAAAATTGGCAAACATCAAAATGGCAAAAACTTTTGCCAAATTCAGACGTCAAATTGCGGTGGAAGTGACTGGCGCTTGGTCATCGTCATCGTCGTCGTCATCAAGCCGCCGGACATTTGGGGCGGCTGCTGCGAGTACTAGTATTGGCAACCCTCTTGCTGCTGCTGGTGCCAGAGAGAAAATAGTAGTAGGTGTGGAACAAGCAAAAACTTTTAAAAAATTTCGTGAGTTTTGGCCAGAGCTGCTGAGTGACATTTTGAAAGATGGGCAGTGGGGAAGGATGACGAGTGCTGTGGGCAGATTGGAACAAGTTTTCAAACGCAATGTTCCGCAAGGCAAGCAAAACCGGTGACTATTTATGTAGCATTTTTTAATTTTTTGTTGTTGTAGAAAAGTCAAATCTCTGTACAGGGTGTGCCAAAAGTTCGCCCAAATATTTTTTAATAATTTTTTAGACGATAATATAAAGCGTGTGAAATTCAAAGCCATTCTAAGACGGACGGTATTTAATTTTTTTAAAATGTGGGGAAATGACGACTAAATGAAATATTTAGTCGAAAAATTGATTTTCAACGGTCCACTAATGCTAACAATCATGTTAACTTTTTTGGCAAAAAACTGAAAAAATAAATGTAGCACAGCCCCAGCGCACTCCAAAAAATTCAACAGTTCAACGTAAAAAAAAATTAAATACCGTCCGCCTTAAAATAACTATCTCACATTTTTTATATCGTGGTCTAAAAAATTGTTAAAAAATATTTTGTGCAAACTTTTGGCACACCCTGCACGTAACTGGCTCTGAGGAACTGTCGAAAATTTCGAAGTTCGTAAAGTCCGTGCATTTTTGGACATTTTGAGTAAAATTAAATTACGTCCGAATTCCGAATAGACGTATTTGATTTTGCGAATTTGTATTCCAGGGCAATGGCGCTAATTACTTTGTACAGTGAGCTAGTGGCAAAGACGGAGACGGCGGCGAGGAGCAGCAGCAGAGATGAGGAACAAATGCGAATCTGCTTCATTATTGCCTGGTGTATTGAAATTGTGAGTGGGAAATTGGGAGTGCAAAGGGTTATTCTGCTCTTGGTGAACACCAGGGTTGGGCAATTGGCAAGAAAAATATAATGGATCAGTGATTAAGGATTAGATTGAAAAAAAAAATGAAATTAGTGATTAGCAATTAGAGATTAGAATTAGTGTTTGGAATTTAGGGACTGGAATCAATTAGTGATTAAAAATGGCGATTAGAATTGAAAGCGGCAGGTTTGATTAGCGACTTGGGAGTAGGACTGGTGAGCT
>JAQGCM010001574.1:0-14640 GCA_034699705.1 Hymenaphorura dentifera | reverse complement strand
ACCCCAGTTCAATCGGTCAAACAGTTTTTTTGAAAAAGTTGTTTAAATTGGTTGCGTTCTTTACGGTTCACCCTGTACATTCAAAAAAATGTTGGATTGAAATCTTTGGATTTAAAACTTATGGTATTCAATAATATTCAATCAAGCTTTTGGTTTTATTGCTTAGGTAGGGAAAAATTCGAATGAAAATCGAAAGTGAAATGCACAAATTATGTTTTAGTTAATAGAAAATCGCAAAGGATTTTGTTACTTTACGCATTCATTTGTTGGTTAAGGTTAGTACGAAAAACTCGGACTCGGACTCAGACCATACCATTCGCATTCATTTATTTTAGCTAGGGCAAAAGGGCAGATTGTTAATAAAACTGAAAACTAATGATGCTTAATTTACCATTACCATCATCCATCCAATGAAGATGGATTTGGCAGACAAAAACAAAATAATAAAAATACCACACCAAAATTCAGTCCCAAACACCAGACGTGCAGTGCAGATTTACAAATCGCTTGCGTTGTCCACTTGTCCAGTAGTTCCAGTAACTTTTTTTTAAATACTTAATTTTTTTAATTACAATGCAGCAAATCCGATCGATTTTAACAGTTTCTTCAACAATTTTCAGCAGATTTGGTATTGGCGGCGAGGTGTGCCGTGCCGTTTGCCGTGTCCGTGAAATGATAAAATTATAAATTAAATTTATACCCGCCACGCCAGCGCATCCCTTGTGGCTATAAAAAGCGCCATGAAAAAATTTAATCTTCAATCTGCATCCGCATCCGCTTTTTCTGTACTTCCGAATTCTGTCAAGACAAATTTACTCTCATCTTGCCTGTCGCCTGTCCTATTCCCAATCCAAATTAATTTGTCTTCATTTTTGACTTGACCTTTTGACTGACAAGACGTTGGTGGATTCTAGGGCTCCAGTACCAATTTTCCGAAATTTCTTCGAAAGGAAAGGAACTTCAAAACTCAACTTCCGGTTCCGGTTCCGGTCTATTGCTAAAGTAAGTTTGAGAATCTAATTTTCATTTGTATAATTGAGACTAAACGCCGTTACATTGCACAAGTTGCGCTGTAATAAATAAATTGTTCTGCAAGATCAAAATTCTTATCATTTTTAAAATTATTTTGAAGATTTGGACTCGTCCTAGCAACATTGCATTGGCCACCTATTGACTTATTTTTGTTGACAACGGTTGAGAAATCAGCAGCAATAAGCCCTGATTTCTATTCCATCCGAACGAGACGATCGACAAGGTCACAGAAATTTGAGCTCCTTGACTTGATAATTCTACACCATCAAAGGTTAACTTCGAGTTTTGAATTTCGGAGGTAGGAAAACGCTGATTATATTAAAATATTTAATGACGCTTGAATTTTTGTTGGGTCGAATTTTATTGTATTATTATTTCACAGAAATTATCGAAAAAATATGATTTCGCAACAATCGTCGAGCTCCAACATGGCAACAAGTTCAACAGGCTCTGAAGATTTGGGTCAGACTGTAAACACTACAAAGCCAACTTCGACTCCCTGGAGGCCACGATTTCGCCGGGAAATGGATGAAGCGATCCAGAAGCTTGCTTCGATTGATATCAATCCTACCAGTAGTAGCCCATCCAAGTCAAAATTTGCCTTCAATCCTTGCGCTACCCCATGGCGGCCGAAGTTTCGTTCCGGACATAGCGAAGCTTTCCAGAAAGCTGCTTCGATTGATGATAATTCCGCTGGCCCGTCCACGTCAAAAGCTTTGATTTCTTCTCAACGCTGTGACAGTTCTGAGGAGGTCCGCAGAATTAATAGGGCGTCTGGCGACTACACTCGTCGACAGCCGTTCTGCAAGAAGTCTACTTTAATCGTGAATTATCTTCCACAAAAAATGACCGACAGAGCCCTTTACGATCTCTTCGCTCCATATGGACCACTTCAGAATGTCAAGATTATGAGAGAGCACAAAGTAACACTTAATAATTACTATAATTAATATAGGATTGCTTTCAGAGTAATCTACTAACTAATATCTAATGACTAATTAATGAATTACAGAGTGGATATTCTTTCGGCTATGCATTCGTAAATTACTGCAACTTTGCAGGAGCGATTCAAGCTCAAAAACATTTGAACGGATTTCCAATTGAAAACAAACATCTCAAAGTCTCCTTGGCTAGACCATCGTCTGAGGATATAAAAAATACCAATCTGTATATAACTCGCCTTCCGACTGACATAAATGAGGATAAATTCTACGAAATGTTTGCTCCATTTGGGAATATCGTCACTTCTAACCTCTTGAGATGCAAAGGCACTGGCCTGCCGATTGGCACTGGGTTTGTCAGGTTTGATCCCAGTAGAATCAGGAGATCTTCTCACCTATTTTTCTCATTAAAATTGTTAGTTATTCAAGCTTTATTGTCTTTTCAGATTCGACAAGCACAGGGAAGCAATCGAAGCAATTGAAGCATTGCACCATTTCGTTCCATGTGGTGGTGTTGAGCCCATAAAAATTCAATTTGCGGAAGATCACCTGAAACACAAGGGTGCCTATTTGGCTGGAATGCATGACGCGCTTTCGTCCACTCCATCACCAAAAAGGCTGTTTGCGCAAGAGCACTTTGATGCTAACCCACACATCCTAACCTAAAAAATTATAAATTATTATATCTCCACCTCCACCCATTTCATTTAATGCTCCGAATAATGTCGCCGAAACAAAAGAAGTAACAGAAACGTCAACAGAGAATTATGGGAGGACTGGAGATCTACGAAAAATGTTTGCATGAAAGATAAAATATTATCAAAAAATGTACGCTTATCTTCAAACTTGATGAAATAAAATGCAAAAATTTAAAACTTTAGGTTCGGTTCTGTAGTTTTGAGTTTGCCATTTTAATGTAATTTCAGGAAGACTTTTGCTTATTATTTTGTATTTTATTTGACTTATCCTGTATTTTGAAAATGTATTTTTCTACTTAATGAATTCTGCTAAAATTGTAGTTGTACCTGTACGTGTATCAATGTTGTTCTAGTTTATTAGTATTGACCAGTATTGCATGCTGCATGATTAGTTTTGACTATGGTCAGGTCAAGACTAAGGGCTTCTATGTGTTGTAAATCCCCAGACTTTATAATTTTATAAAAACGATTATAATGGAAACGAATCTAGAATCTGAAGTGTCAAATTATTTGTTGGAATTATCGCATCTTTACTACGGTTTTAGTTAGTTTTTAGTTAGTATTAACGTGATTAGCATTGGAATCGGAAAATAATCGCTACTTGTATATTAGAATATGCATCCTATTGGAATTCGAATGCTTGAATAAACTGAAGCTACTAGCTACTGGACATTGACTGGAATTCAAATTTGTAATGTCGTGAAAGTACGAAAGAAAGCCAGTCGACTTGAGAAGTTGTTTTAGTTAGTTGTCTGGTAGCATTGCCATTATGCCATCTGATGAAAAAATTAATGTTGGATATTCTATGGTTTTCTGATATAAAGAATTGTTCTCAGATTGGATTAAAATTTTGATACGAGAATCTTGCGGAATCTGTCGCTCAGCGCCCGGCACCCATGCATGGGTTAAAAGCGTTTTTCAACTATTTAATTCCATGTAGAAAACAGTGAAAAGTAAATTAATTCCACAGACCATTACATGACATATATTTTATGCATTTTTTTCTTTTCGGATAGTTTCATTTGACAACGGTTACAATTTACAATATTTTTCTTTTAATTGTACATCCAGTAGTCGGGAGAGTTTGTTTAGTGAATGTGATTAGAGTTGATATTGTTTTTATGTAGGAAATTGTTGTTCAGTATCGGCGTCCAAAAAATTTCTTCATCAAGCAAGGTACAAAGAAGTACATGAAGGAAGCCATGTACATAAACAAAGCTATGCATACACTGTCAGGATAGCCACATTTGCCAGTCATCACCACCATGGACCAAATCATGATGGAGACAAACTGAAACTTTTGTATTTCAAAAAGAAATTAATAAAAACGTCGCATCGACTAATTTAAAAACAATTTAATTATAAAATCGCAATCCTACCATTTGTATTCCTGCAATCATACTGACACCCTGTCCAAGTCGGATTCGAATATTGAGTTCGGTCAATTTATAGTGAATATACAAGGCGACGTGAGCCCAAGAGTTAAGCGCAGAAAAGCCGACGGCTAAAATTATGCAAAGCAAAGTCAAAATTTAATCTGGCATATTATTGACAAAGTTGACATTTATTGACGCCTTTTTGAGAGTTAACTTACTGGATCCTCCAGGTACAAATTTTACTGCAATCCAAGCGGCGAACACCATTGAGGCGTGATGGTAAATATAAACGGTTGGAATTTGTTTCTTCTTCAAGACCAAAAATACGGTATCTGAAAGCTCAATTATCTTGAGTGCATAATAGAACCACATCAAACGAGAAAGCTAAAACAGACAAAATAAAATTCAAGCTTCTGTTACTGGTTCTGGTATCTTATTCGAAATGTAAAGTTTGTAGGTGCAAAAATTTAATTTTTTACTCGGGTCTCCAATCCCTCCACATGTTTATTACGAGAATGTACTGGCTGGCAGTCCATGGAGTGCCCAGCGTTGAATGAATACCACACCAACTAAGGAAACGTTTTATGATAATATCTGAATGTAATTTTATCTTAGTGAATTAGAATATGTCTAAAGTTTACAGCCTTACCATAAATCCCATTAGGAAATTGGAACCAAACATGAAAAGATTATAGCAGCTCATGATTTTATCAAACTCGATTTGCCGTCCATACTTTTTGTCGATCCACGGCACAACAATTTGGACAACGAACAAATAAACCAAAATGATCCCAATTGGATAGAACACGCTATCAGTCAAAAAAAGACCCTTGGTTCGAGGGTCTGCTCATTTATTTAAAAAATCCGATTAGTTAAAGTGCAAAGTTTAAAGTGACGATTCTTCAATATAAAACAATGACAATTTAATTATTTTTGACCTGAATGCTCCATCACGGCCCCATAGATCAACTGAATCTGTTCCGAAATTCCAGACAGAGTTACTCCCTTTAAATCACTCATGGCAGAGCTTTGTAAAGTCGAAGCGTCCAGCGAATATGTCTCCAAATCTCAATCTCAATATTTCTCAACTCAAGGCGGAAAGGTAACCCACAACTTTGTCAGATTTGACGTCTCACGAATTTAAGGCATTGACCGATCATCGGATTCCTAGCTGCTTATTGCAAGCGGGTAAACAAAAATGTGTTTGTTAAAATATCGATAAAAAAAAATTTCGGTTACCGTATGCACATTACATCAACCCAACTTGCATATATTAGAAAATTAAATAAATCATCAATAATTGATAATATTGATAATAATAATTTTGCAATTATTGCAAAATTGCGATGCCTTAAAACTAAGTTTTGGCTTGTAATGCATTATTAGTTTGTGGACCAAAGACCAGTCGCAACGACGCTTGCAATTGACTTATCATGTCATCACTCATCAGTTATCCGTCTTGTCAGTTGTCTGTTGAAAAATACTGAAAGAAAGAAACCCTAAAGCATCTGAATTGCCGTTAACCTTCGACGGGAATTTTTTAAAGTTGTCTCTGAAGAACGGATCAAAAGTCAAAACTGCATTTTGAAAATTCTATCGGACTTCGAACAGTTTTCATAAATTATTTGTTCCCCTTGCAAGTGCATGTACTATTCGACTACTAGAATCTCGAATGATGAGAAATTTGAACACCGAGTTGCCATTGCAATGTGGGATATATTTCTAAAGCTAGTCAAGCAGTCAGTCGAGTGAATCCACTCGTATAAGTGAATTTGAATTGCAATGAAACCGGTAGTAGAAAATTACAAAAAGTTATAAATTGTAAAATATATAAAAATAAAATATGAGATAGAGATCCATTGGTTTTACAAATTACAATTACAATTACAACTGTCCAAAACGATACTACTACAATAAGCTCTAAAGATTTTCCATTGTTATTGATAGCCCATATCAAATCATTGTGATGCATTATTATGGTGGTATAAGTGGATGTACAGTTAAGTCTTTTTGTTTGTCCTTGGAGAATTTTTGCTGGTTGCGTCGTTGCGTGAGATGAAGATAATTATGATGATTGCGATTACGTTATAAAAGTATTTCTTTTTTTGCCAGTTTCATTGCCCTCTACTCACTCGTATAACAGTTTGAGTTGAAGTTTAAATGTTGTATGGTCAAGATTTAAAAGACTAAATGGAGACTGAGCAAGTGGGTTAACTTTTTTAAATTTTACTATCTGTGCAATGCATGCATAATGCTGCTGCTGGTGGTGCATGGTGTGAGCTGGCAGAGCAAAAGTTTTTCGAAAGAAATGAGGATTAACCAAATGACTACGTCTACATTATTGTGTCATTTAACTAGTTCAGTGTATCACGTCAAAAACTTTTGATTTCTTAATTCATGGGGCGTAAGGTTGAGCTAATAACTCGGAATGTAGCAATCATTTGTGCGTACTCTTATTATTTAAGAATTGAAATAGAAAAGAATGCACGAATCCACGTACAAACGTGTAAGACTCTCAATGCCATGGCTAAATCGGTTTGCCAAAATCTGTAATTAACTTCAAATTTAGTGGTCAAGCTACTGGGCTGTGGTCAAACTCAAGGAAGATACTTTTGTCTTCAATCTCTAAAAGCAGAAGTTTAAAATAAAATCCAAAACGTTGCAAAATTATGGCACTGGTCTGGCCAAACTGACATATTTTGTTCACCATTTCATTTTGACATAATTTCATATTTAGCCTAGCAGAAATAATATCCATGCTTACTTAGGAAGGGCTGGGAATGTATGCATGGGATGAGCATGGGACACGAAACGAACGTGTCCCAAATTGGGTGTTGGACTTAGGAATTCTATAATTTATTGGAATTGTGTGGATTAAGTGAGCCGTACTCAGAGATTCCAAATTCCAACGCAGCGCGACATAATGTTATGAGAAGGTGTGAGTTTTTGAATTTAATCCCTTTAAATCCATCTAATATATTCCAAAGAGATTTAATAGTGGAATGAGTTCTTTTTCACGTCGTCGGACTCTTAGCTGTAGTGTAGTCGACTCTCGACTGACTTGTGTGTTGTGTGACTGTGAGAAGTGTACATGTGAAGCTTTGGCTTTGGCGTGATTTCTCCATATGATTTGTGCTTAAGACTCTTTGCATTTTATATTTTCTATTTACTCATACATACCCTTCCCAGCAAGCTTCACAATTTACTTCAAGCCTTAAGATAAGAATTCATTTGAGCCTCAACAGATCCAGATGCATCTTACCTGTTCACCGATCAACATCATTTCACCCCTTGAGAATCGAATCGCTTCAGTTCAATCCACATTAAAAAATCAAAAGGAAATTAACCAGAGAATTTGTTTGAAAAAATGGCACTTGCTATGTAGTGTCCTACAAACTCAATAAATGTGTGAGAAATTTCGCCGAAAAAAACTAAGTAAACTTGGATGAGAAGTTATAAAAAGTTATAAAAAACCATTTGGTGTGAGCAGTGTATTGTTCTTGGCAAGCCTCGAAACCCCTGTCACCTATTTTACTAGATAGATTGAATTTTGCAAAAATCGCCGGCTGACGTTTTTGCAAAAGGAACTGGACTAAAGTTTTTAATTTTGTTTGTGCCATACCATTGACAATTGGATCGAGCGTTTCGTAAGCATTTTATTCAAATGTTGTATTGAAAATTTCTAGGAATTGTTTGTGTAAACTGCATGGTTGAATTTATCAAACATTCTCGAGTGTTCTTTTGTGCATTGCATATACGTACTTATGACTTGGTCTAGTATCAAAACATTTGTAGTGGGAAATCGGGGCTTCATTGGGATTTTGTCTTTGTTTTTGCAACGTGCAAATAACATCTGACGAACTTTTTTGCTTCAGTTTAATGTTTCAGACAGAACTCGATTTTGATAAAAATCACATAGTACGACAAATTTATTGTTAGAAACGCTTGCTGAAACTGAACGAACACTACTTCCAATCATGGGAGTCGAAATTCGAAAGCAATCGTGTCATTATTTCTGCTCGAACATGTGCAATTCATCAAGTATATTTGAAATGTTCTACTGAATTGAAATAAATATTCAAAGTAGCAGACGTTGACGTTGCAGCAATCAAACTACATTTCAAACCCAAAAAGTTGCAAATATTAATTGTCCTTTTTCAAGCAATTTTCCAAGTTTTATTGATGTACTGAATGGATTTGGATTTCTATGACGCGATTCTAGGCTGTCCACTCTTCCTTCCTTGTAGAACAAACAAAATGAATGACAAAAGAGTTTGGAATTCAGTTCATGATCAAAGCTTGGCCGGGTTATATTTACACAGACAAAGTCTTTTAATGTTTCATTCAAACTGGAAATCCAAAACCATGGCTCTAAAATATCTAATTTTATCCATATAATCATTTCCTCTTGATACTTTAATTCCCCATACAACTGTTGTATTCCATGTTTCAAGATTATTTTTTTTTCTGAACGAGGTAAGGGGAAAACAAATCTGGTTGGTTGTAAATGTAAACTTGATAACTTGAACTTGTTTATTGTAAAGAAGCTTGAATAGCAGAGCAAAAGTGAAGTGACTCTTCTTTCCTCAGTTTCTTCCTGAATCGGCGAGCATCGGATTAATTGCAACAATAAAACTCACAGATCCCCTCACAACAATTAAAATTAAATGCAAAATTCCAAACAGATTTTTTTTATTCATGCACAACCACATGCATGCTGCGGCTGTGGCTATGATTCATTGTTGAAGTAATGAACTCTGTGGGCATGCATTCATTTATTATTTGTCTGCATCTCCCTCCTGTGCTGTGCTTGCAGTAAAAAAGCAAAATGTGAATTGCGATTTGTGAATCCGCGTTCCTTTAATTGTCCAGAACAATGCAGGATGAATTTCTTGGTCATTCTTCTTCCATTGTCAATTGTCTCGAACTTGAGCCGTTTGTTTTTCTTACTTGACTACATTCAGAAAAGACACGAGAAATTCTTTCCTATTGATTCGCAAATACGCAATACAACTTGCAAACCCCAACTCTCTTAAGGTAGACTCTGTTGGTCTAGGCAGGCTTGCTCGGTTCTATCCGTTCACAAGTCACACCATCAACACATTTAGAAATTCATGAAAGGAAATGAATTTTAACCCAAAACAATTATTTTATTTGTTGTGTTTAGACTCAGAGTCAGACTCAGACTCAACCCCATGCCCCATCCATCGTCCACAGTTTTCTGAACATTGTGCAAACAATTATTATTCGGTTAGCAGTGCTCTAACTCTAACTTGCATTTTAACTGAGTCCATTCATTTCATTTAATTAATAGGCTTACTTTCACATGTTGAATTTCTCAGGTTCATTCAGTTCAAACAACGCATAAAATAAAATTTGCTCATTTCTGCGAATGCGAATGTAGTCGTGTAATGTGAGGACGAGTAGACCAGACAATACATTGCAGTGAGCTCGAACTGTGTGAAAATAGCCAAGTCAAAGTGCTCCAATTTTGATTTAACTCTCTCATTTATGTTCAACAATTATGACGGATTTCATGTCCGACTCTTGCTATATTGTGAACTAGCAAATAACTCTTGAGAAAATCTGCGTGCAAAATGTAAGCGCACGCTTGAGTTAGTTTTTGTACAAATTTGCACGTAGTTGTTGCAGTATAGTATTTCAGAAGAGGGATGGATCCATTCAGTCAGATTCACAACTACGCTACGACTACGACCATCCACGTGCTTGGTCTAGCAGCCTGGCGTAGATTTAATTTATCCACTTTGCATTTGCATTTTGTTATAATAATTTTGGTCAATCTAACAAGTAGAAGTAGGTTCCTAATACTCACAACTAGTCCACAGACACGAACTTGAGAATGACTTAAGATTTAAGAAGATACACCCAATTCTAGTAATTTTGAATTAAGTTCATCTGTACTACCTGGCTGGTTTATTTATAATTTTGCAGGCTAATATAATACGAAAATATTATTTTGCATTGCCCACAAGACTTGGACGGTTTGTTTTGCATTGCTATAAATGAGTAATTGCAAGAATAGCGGTGATGTTCTTCTCCCAGCTGTAATTCAAGAATTGATTTGGTGAAGCACTTCAATGTCTTCCTCAGAAATGTGCAAATTGTGAATTACACAAACCGTATCCATTTGGTTGAAATTCAACCCAAACTGCGACCCTACCAAATATATTAATGGTTGGGCATTTCCACATTGCTAAACGTTTATGTTTATTTATAAAAAATCCGTAAAAAATGTGTTTTGTTTTATTTGCAGAGAGGAATAGACTGGGATTCTGTTGATGATCTCTGAGAAATGCGGTTTTGATTGAAGAAGGTGTTTGAGTGAGTATTCCAAATCATGACACTCTTGAAACAATGTTTTTGCTACAGTCTTCGTCAAGGGTCTTTCATCATTGGAAGCTACTCTTTGGTAAGCTTATCTCACAAGTTCAAAACGAAATCCTATCTTTAAAAAAAATTAAGCGTGAAGAAAGTACTAAGTACTAATGCATTCATCGACTTCCGAGTTCTTTCTTTTCAAAATTCAAGTGCCTGCCAGGGCTAGGGCTAGGGCCTTGCAAATGCCTTTGCAGATGCCTTTTGTTTTTTTATGAAGAATAGTATAATTTCGTATGGGGACAAAGGGCCCCGACTTGGGTGTCCGTCCGCCCATGTCTTCCTCTCAACTTCATCCACCGTAACTGATTTCAAAATAATAACATTCCATGTGTTTTTTGGTGAATTCTACTCCACTTGACTGTGAAAATTAGGCAGAAGGTAGGAAAAGGACAAGTGAAATCTTTGCACAAAAAGTTCCGCTGTTTCCGTGAATATCCTCTTTCTTTTTTTATATTCTGTTTCCGTGTGTACTCTTCCAACTCCAATTTTTTTATTCGACACCTGTTGCCTCGTTTTGATTGCAATTACATTGCATTGCTCTTGAAGAGTAGTGGCTCCCATCCCATCCCAGCATTACAGTGCAATTCAAGTGACGGAGCTGTCAGTCATACTCTGTATAAATGCATTACACATGTACAAAAATTCGCAGAATTGTACTCAAATACAACAATTATTCGTTATAGCAAAATACAAGGCATCAAGAGCGACACCAGCAGCACATTGTTAATTCAATCACTGCACGGGTTTCCTCAAATATTTAATTTAATCCCCTCCAGTTCTCAAAGAAAATTTCTCTGACAACTTTGCTGACCACCTTCCGTCTTCCCATCATTGTGAAAATGATTATAATTTTCAGGCACTTTAGTGTTTACGCTAAATGTAAGAGAGTGTCAGCTAAATTTGCCATGCCTCACTGTCCGGTCCTGTCCTAATTGACCTAGTATTTTTTGAATGTCAAACATTTGTATTTAGAAATTTAATTAAATTCGATGCTAAGAGCTCCGTCCGTCGTCCGTGTCTATTTTAAATTTAATTATTTGGCTTGGTCGCTTGGTCATAAAAATTGTTGTGATTTAAACGGTTAAAGCAGCAAAGATTTTTAGAATGTGCTGCCAGGGCTGATGCATTGTAAAGTTGGACATTTGAAAAGAACAGACTGTGGGATTTTATGTTTAGATAATGTGTAAAGGTAAAGGTATAGATAAACAATGGAATCAAGTTCAAAGGAAAGAATTGAAGTTCACGGTTGATTAAACTTATCCAAAGGAAAGGACCAAATCAGCAAACAGCAGCACTTTGCAATGAGATATGGGAATTGCGATCGGGCTGGCTGTCGGCTGCGTGGTATTCGTACTTCAGTTTTTTTTGCAAAGTTCTTTTCTGTAGAAGTAATTGAAAATAATGTATTCAATAATAAGTAGAACAATCACGGACTTTGCATTGAGTGCTTGTCGGGTGGGTGCAATAACAATCACAAAGTTTCGTTGTTAGTCGAGTTCCGTTTTGAATTTCTTCCCACTTAAGTAAATATAAAGAAAGTATACATGTATAGTATATTCACATTGCTGCAACTTCACTCGTCTGTACTGTACGCATGATTGTAAATTGGGATTAAACAAGGTAAAAATTCGAACGCTCGCTACCTTGGCGTGCTAAAATCTATCAAGATCTCGTTACTGGAGAATATTTAGTTGTATTAAATTGAAGTATTTTAATTAGAAGTTCGTTGCTTTGCTGATTTCGGAGTCCGGTTATGCAGTGGACTTAAGTGTACCAGATGTATCTCGTAGCCAAAGCCAAAGAGCAAGGAAGTCAGCCGGGCTGATTCTTAAGTACCCCACTGACTTTATTGCAATTCATCAGTTTTCATTTCAAACTTTTCCAAAAATTTATTGCAAATTGCACTTCATTTTAAAACCTGATGTATCGCCCAAAACGCCTTATTAAATATCACAACAGACTAGTATCACAAAACTAGAATTTTTTTCGTCAAGGTTGTCGGATTCTTCGATTTTCTTAGCGTTTTGTTAAACTGGTTAGTCTAGCTTTTCTCCCTTTCCATAGTTTCAATCTAATCGGTCGGTGCGCTTGTACGTTAGCGTTTAATACATAACATTAGTATTAATACATATATAACCTTTTGTGTCTATCCAGGATTTGCTAAGAGATTGGAGAATAATTGAAACCCGTCAATAGAGACCAGACACAAAATCTCAAAATGACTCACTCACTCTAAATGGTCAGGAAATAAATGAAAAGTTGAATACAGTCCATTGAAAATTGGACTTTTGTACCGAGCTGATTCACTGTCAATGTTAGCTTTAATCTCCAAATTAAATTCCAACCCTGAATTAAAATTGGAAGCTGAAATTGACGTGAAAAAATAATTTCTAATTTCGGCTTCACAGCAATATAAATGCAACGCGTCTCCCCCAAAAGTATAATTTTGGCAAGTATTAGTTTTTAATACTTATGTTAGTAAACTAGCTATCTCTTCACTCATCTTGGCCACTAGAACGAATACAACAAGCCAATATTGGGTGCGTACAAAATTTGCCTGCATTTCAAAATCAATGACATGCCAAATTAGGTCAGACTACAAAAACTTTTCCAAGTGCTAGACTAGAGACAATCTGCTAATCATCAGGTGTACTTGTTGCACTAACAGGTGCTGCTGATTGCAGATTAATCCTCGACAGGCATAATGCCAAATACAACCAAAATTTCTTGTTTGCCTTTTGCAACATGACTTTTTGTCATATTTTTGTCTCTTGATCACTAATTTTTGATGATCAAATTGAACTATTCGATACAAGACGAAGTCTTGAAAAACGTAACTGAAGGCATCAGCAGATTCATTTTGTACAATTTTTTCTGAATTTCTGAGCTGTTAAAGAGTAAAGAATTTTTGATGTGTGTTGCACTCTTGCACGTTGCACTGCCTGCATATGCATAGCAACATCCGGAGCAAATTTCGTTTGCTCAAGGTAGAAAAATAGGAAGGTAAAATCCTAATGCCTTAGCCGTAAAGTCGTAATCTTAATCCTATTGATGTGAATGTGAATGTCATTCTAAATTTCTTGAGATGTGAATGTGATGTAATGAAGTTTATGCGTGTAGATTTGCAATTGCAATACAATCCTACGTACAGAGACGGCGAGAAAATTTTGTTGAATGCACAGGAAGTTCCCCTTTAGTGAATTGCATAATACAATTTGCGTACACCCCAAACATACTTATTGTTAAAATTCTTTTTGTTTATGACATGGTTTTGAGCAAGTTTTAAGTTTCTAGTCACAGCTATTTTTTTATTATCATTCTCCTGCTTCTTCTTCTCTTTCCTCTGACTCCCCACCTTGTGTGCTGTCACCTTCTTCCTTTTCCACTTTTCCATTGTTTCCACTCAACTCTTTTTTAATTCAAGGCTTCTCGCAAGTTCAATCCTTTCAATATCAGAGTCTAAGGAACTTGCAATTGCAATGTCATCAAAATGTGCAAATTTAACACCCCAACAACAACATTATTGGTTGGAGTGGTGTAGTAGGGAGGTCAGTTACAGTGCAGATGGCTGCGATTATTTATTTGTATTCCATTGACTTGACTTAACCCTTTGACTCACACATGTGTCATTTCGTGTATTTGTTTGCTTCAAACAGGTTGTCTATTGTATAGCTTTTGCTGTGGAACTATGGTGGATCGTCGAAGCTCTGCGTAAGTTTTTTTCCTCCTTCATCGATTCCTTAATTCATCATATTATGAGAAAAGAGTCGTGCTCCTCTCCGACAACTAAATCCGCAAACTTCTTTAACCCCATTAATTATGCAATGCAAGCCACCCGTCAAATTCATTCGACTACGTGCAATAGTAAAAATGTGTATGTATAATTAACGGAACTGCTATTTATCTCCTTTTCTTTGTTTGTTTTTTGCAGTCATTCTCCCAGCTCCAGCCTACACGTTATGTGCCCTATATTTTTTTAATTTCATCATGGCCGCTGTCCTCCTCTTCGGATTACTTGTTGTAAGTTGTTGTGGTCTAATTTAATAATTATTATCAGATCTGCCGGCGCCCTTGCTTCTGACAGGAATTTGAAATAACTGGTTTCGGTTGACCCAGATCCATGTGCATTGTCTGACATTGTTGGTCTATGAATGCAACATGTTCTTTTTTTCAAAATTCAATTTAATGCAATCA
>JAQGCM010001573.1:0-14640 GCA_034699705.1 Hymenaphorura dentifera | reverse complement strand
TGAAAGGGTCACACGTGCTAGAATCGAATGTGAACGGATTCTGGTCAATTGGACCACAAATGAATGTGGGAATGTGAATTTTGCTAATCTGAATGTGAATAAATGTGGAGAGAAGAGTCACTGATCTGAGGAATAGAATGCAGTTGAGTGGAGTGCACTAGAGTATTGTCACGGGCCAAAGACTTTGTGAGATGGGTTTAAAAAATGACGAAATTTTGTTTGGGGAACATTTAGACACAAGCTGCTCTTTTTTACTCTTTTCACATAACACATTCCATCCGACTAACTAACTTTTAAGCTCTTGAGCATTAGAGGAGAGCACTGACTAAATGCTAAAGTGAGGCTATAATAAACAACGGTACAGCGTAAAGCCATGTGTAATGTAAGTACAATACACCTTCAAAAGAGCGGACCCCAAAAGTCAACACGTGGAACGGGATACCTTCACGATCATTTATTATTATCCTCACTCTATTCCATTATCTACCCCTGCTCTAAGTTTTAGTCCAGGTTTAGACCTCATTTGAACCAACAACAAACTCTTCTTGCCAAATATTTCACACACAACTCCTTTTTCATCTGGTCCTCAAACATAATCTCATCTGTCCAAAAATTGTCATTCTAATACAACTCAAATGCCAAATTACCACTTTGGGTAGTGCAGAATCACATAATAGTACAGAAATTTAAGCATGTTTAGTGAAAACCCGCTCCAAACAGTAGCTGGGATGGGTCAACAATGAGCAAGTTTATAAACAATGAGTAATGTTATGCCATGTTTTTCGGAAATTTAGAAAATCTGGTTGTGTGCAAATTTATTTGTGCTACTTTATCATTGTCACCGTACTAAATCAACAGGGAGCTTCAAAAGGAAAGTGTGTCAACTATTCTGGTCGCCGGAAATGTGAAATGTCAATGCTAGTGCTTTTCACTTGCCATTGGGTGTGCTAAAAAAAGTTGTGGCCAGAATAACAATAGGATGGAGGTAGAGACAATGTCCAGAAGTTTAGTCCCTGTCCAGGGTGGGAGAAACGCGGACATGGTTGGAGGCTTTCACTTGGATGATCATAACGTTGAGGAATGGACTGACTCGACTACTCCTGGACTCCAACATCACGCAAGAGAAGAAAAAGGAAAATGGATAAATCCAGAAAGAAATGCAGACATTCATTACCAGAAGGTAAGAACAATTATTTTCGGACTCATCACAAAGACATATTCAAATTATTCAATCGTGACAAGCTCACTTTTAGTGAATGCGATAAGTTAAGTTGACATTGCAATTGAGTCAGCAAATGGAAGACAAGACAGTAGACAGAGCATTTTTTCCTAATTATTCACAATTTGGTCACACCTAGCTTGCTTCTACACGGTATCACCTCGGACAGGTATGACATGTGAAAGGTTGAGTTACCCCCTCAACTTCTTCATTATCTTCGTCGTCTTCGTGTTGTTGCAGAAGACAATTGCAGCGGCAGGGAGATTTTCTGTAGCACATTTTACAATAATGTTTTATTAGAGAACAATCTGCTAAAGCCTGTTGTCTGCATTGCACTCTACAACACCACAACTAATAAATTATGAAATCAAGAAGTTGATCGTCAACTCCCTTGTTGTTTTGTGCTGTCTTATTCTTTGTCCCACTCACTCATTCCTGACTCTTGACAACAGACCACTCGACAAGAATTTGTTTTGTCCGTGAGAATTTCGCACATGCTGACATCATGCCAGGCTAGCTTTCGGACAGGTAGACCGGGGCGAGTGCCGCGCCATACCCATTCTTGTCTAAGGAGACAAAATAAGCCCTAACCAATAAAAGTATTGTGGTTGAAAAACAAAACCATAAATTATACAGTAATCTTTTTATTTCAATTTACTTCGTGCATATAGCGAGAGGACAACAAAAAATTTGAGCGAGGTGAAGAAAAACAAAAAACGGAAGTGATTGAAGGGAAATCTCCAGAATCAAATTTCCAAATCGTTCGAACACATCGGCAATTCCAAGACGAGGGTGATACGTCGGGCGGAAGTGGTTCCCGGGTCACCTCGTCATCTACAATGTACCAAATGAGTTCCTCGAGAGGAATGCGTTCCACAGTCAAGGTGAGTTGTCAAATTTGAAACTCATTATTCCTTTGTCCAATCATTTGTATTGGGTGAAGGGAAGCAAGTAAAAATTGCAAAAGTCAATCACAACAAATGAAATGAAAGAGTGCAACCAAACAGTCTGTGGTGTAACAAACACTAAATTCAACAATCATAATGCTAAGAATAATAATTAAAATGCCTACGCTTTAACAGCGCAGCCAGTATTGGGCTCGTTCGTAGTCAGAGTCAGAGGCTTTTAGGTCCAGACTAGACTCCCATTGTTTTTGTTTTCAACTCAATCCTTTTGAATTCGCTTCCCTATCACCTTACATGGTCGTAAATCATCTCAGTTTGATTAGCCAGTGGATGTGGAAGTGGAAAGTGCTTTCAATGTTTTGCCATGCAAAGTGTTCACTCATCCGTCAACTCAACATTTGATCCATCCATTCACTTTAATCTAAAATAATACAACAACCAGGGACTGACTAGTAATGGTATGCTATTTGCCTTTGAATTCTATTGTTTCCAACTGCCACCAACTCCCTGCGTTGCGTCGAGTTTAGTGTAATTTCGGAGGTGTTTTTTCTAGTTTTTGAACGCCCGCAGCACCGTAAAGTGCACTAAAATCTGGAATGTAATTGCTCGTAAACATTAAAGATTAAAGGGGAAGGTGTGGCAAAATCAAAATCACACTTGTTTATTCTTTTAAGGGCTAAGACCTCAACCAGTCATAATTTGAAGGTTCCTTTACATCCATGCGATGCGGGGCACAAACAACGTACAAGAGAATTACCACAATCACATACAAGCTTCATTTGACATAAAGGGTGAAGGCTTCCTCCTTAACGTCATAAAACTTTGCAGAGCGAACTGAAGAGAATAGAATAGAAATCTGTCGTATCTTATTTTATATTCGGAATGAATCCTGGTTTTTAGGCATTGTTGCTTTTGAAAATATCAAAGCCCTGAGCACGGCACTATACTAACTTTGTCTTCGAACTTCTTGCACACTGACGTAATAATATGGAGATTCTTAAGTGCGTTAGGAATACACAAAGGATTCAAGCAAATTGTCAGTCAGTCAAATCTTCTTCACCAACGTCAGTTTGTTTGTGCTGACTAAACAAAATGGATGTAATTGATAATTGAGCAATCTCTAACTTATTAAGCAAGGGTTGAATTTGTTTGCAAAATTATTTCATAGTTTACAGAGTACGAAACCAGCGTATTTAGTAGATCCAATAAAGTTACACTGCTTATTGCACATTGCCGTCAGCTTAGCCACAGTAAAGCTTCGGTTTGATGGATTGTCAAGTTTTTCCTTCATGAAATAAACTAGACGCATTGTTCTTGACAGGTTGTTCCATGACATTGAGTGAAGACATGCCCAGTCGACTTTATAATAATAACTTGTCTGAAATGCACCCAGATAATTCATTTTGTTTAAACTCTTCTGAATTAGCAAGAACTGAAGCAAAGAACAAATCAACAAATGATTCCCTGTAGCAATATGCAGTAGTGTATAATAGTAGTAATAAGTAGTACACTAGGTGCTGCAATAATACAAGTGGATTGGCAACAATCAGAACTCCACTGCAGCAAATCATTTAAGGAAAATGGGGAATGAATTAGAAAACAATAATTATAGTTTTCACATTGATTCAAAAGGTGGTTGGTTGTGAGTGATAAAATGATAAAAACAAAGTAGATTAGCAAGTGGATGGAAAGGAGGTAGGCAGATGTGGTGAGATTTAGATTGAATCGAAGAGAAATGAAAAACTGTGCATTACTTACGGCTTTATAACTTTATTATTGTTATTATTAAATTCGATTCCTTGCCAAAAGAAAGGTTTATTTTATTCCTTTTATTAGTTGGCTGACGCGTAGCATATAAAATTTATACATGTACATTTTATTAGCCTGCTTGTCAACGCGCAAGATTTGCGATTGTAGCTGCAGTGGGATGGATAGAATGAATGCTCACTTTTAAACAACAATGGAATCAGCCTCACAAGTCACAACGGTTTTAACAACTCATCATAAGTGCTCTCATATAACATTATTCCACCTCCTCCACTAAAGATTCAATTCGACAACAATAAGGACCAACAAGATGAGATGGATTGTTGAATTCTACTGGGTTGGAATTTACGAGCGAATGTTGCATATTCAATGAACTTGTTCTTCATCTAGGTCAGAAATCGAGTTCGAGTGTGATTGTTGTGTTGGTGGTGAAAAGGAAACGGTTAATAATTTGAATGAATCTCAAAATAGATTTGTTTGCAAGTAAAGTTTCTACCTGTTTAAAAAAAAAAGATTAATCAAGTTGTTTACCTCAATCGGGACGTGGCACCCACTTTGTTCATTTTAAAAGAGTTTTTACAACTTTTGCTTTCACTTTTCGTCCACATTTACCATTTTTATTGGGTTTCACTCATTAAACACATTTCCCTTGCTTTGTTTAATGATGCGAGTATTTGAATCATGATTCTCTTGTAGTATTTGAATGTTTCAACTTTAAAATTTTTTGCCCGTAATTACTGGCTGTCCAATATTACCAGTTCGCCTTGGATTTTAAAGTGAATCTCTCCTATAGTAGTGAGGAAAATAGGTCATTTCCATTTCGGTTTTACTAATTGAACTACTCTTAACAAGCCCGATTATTTTTATAAGACGGATCTCTTGTATGTACATTTCAAAGGATTGAAGAGTCATGGTAGACGTTGAATTTATGTTTCAAATTGTAAGTGGAAGCAAAAGCAACGAGTACAAGTAGAATCGATAAAAGACTTTCGGACAATGGCAAATGGATGAGTCTTCTGGTTTTAGTGCTATTTAAAAACGCTACTTTTCATTTGTACTCCATAAAATAAAGCAATTTATAATAAAAAGAACTTTCCAACATTTTAAATTTCACCCAAAATGCAAATGCTTAGCTGAGTCTAAAATTGAGTGTGGTAAGTTTCTAATCTATAAACCAAACAATTTGAAGTTCACTTCCCACATCTCTTCCACAATCTTCCGTCCGTGCGTTAGATAATGGTTTCCAAGCAATCAGACTCGTATTGAGAATTTAAGGGGTAGAAAAGCAGAACCAAACAGACATTTATGCACTTTTGTTTCGCTTTTGAAGATTTTTTTCCCTATCTCTCTCTCTCATTCCCTTTTTAATAACCTTTTCCATTAGGTTACGTCGCCGCAAGTCCTTAAAGCATAGTTAAATCTTAAAAGTATAATACAAGATTTATATTTTCACTTGTTCGGCAACCAAGGTCAGGACAAAAAAATTTCGAATGCAAGTGTTAAAGCGTGTGGGATTGTTGGATGTGTATGTTGAGTTTAATGCAACTATTAAATTGCTTCAAAGTCTTGTGTGTGTTGTCAGGAATAGGAACTGCCGTGCATGCAGATGTAAATAACTCATGCGTGTTTTTTTACGCTTACATACATTCGTCTCAAACGCTTTAATACTTAAAGTTCTCATGTCTTAAGTCAAAAACTTATCCATGTTTTATAATAACTGGCCGTCTTTCTTTTTATGTTTTATGTCTGCACCAGACCACGAGCAATAAAACGACGTCAAAGACTGTTACCGTCAGCGGAGGTCGTACTGATGACTTTGAAAATCTTAAGGCAAGTCAATCAAGATACAATTACTCGATTACAATTAATTAGCCTCGCAATTACAATTGGACATATCATTTAAATGAGGGAGATGTAAACAAGGCAGTAACGTTCGGCACAGGTCTGATGGGTTGCCGTTGCCACTGCCAGCTTGCCGTCGGAAACTTGTGCAATAGGATACGTAATCGTCTTTTTACGCGAATTTAAATCTCTAATTATTACCAGTAGACACTACAATCAAAACTATGAATGCCCATATATAGGTAGAGCAGGGTTTGTTGCTTCGAGCATTTTATGAGTTGAGTAGACATTGTATTTACATTGTAGTGTGACGCAGGAATAGCTAACGAGGAAATCAAAGTCCCAGCTCCCATCCGTACAAATACAACAATGAAATGACATTTATATATTGGCCACGCATTTGATTAAAAAAAAGTAGCAAGAAAGGAAGCAATGCACTTCTCTCAGAGCGACGAAATATTATCAGTCACTACAGTAGTACTAATTACTCTCCTCAGGTGTTTTCTATTGTTGCTGTCAATTCAGCGACTTTAGATTCATGTTAGAGTACATCTTTAGCTTCGTGCAGTAAACGATGAATATTTCATTTCGTATTTTGTTCACATGAGTGACTTGTGTTATGAAATTGTCAATGCCAGATTTCGTTCCAGCCAGAAAAAGCTTCTGAATAGAAGATGAAGGTAGGAAGAACAGGATCTTGTCAAAAGAATAGGATTGACGTACATGCAGTCATTAGAATGTTGAACTATTCAAATTGTTACACTCTTAATGTGGTCACAGAGAGGAAGCACAGCATGGGTTGAGAATTTAACAGAAAACTGCAATGACTAATTTTTTGTATCTTTTGAATTGGATGAATTTATTTCCTCCATTTCGCATAAACAGATGTCATTTCAACCATTGGATAACTCCACTCAACGCGAGAGAATCAATATGTGTCGGAGCGGAACAATGGGCAGGTAGGCTTTCAAACCATAAGCTATATCAAACAATTCAAATGATTCCATATTCACAACATTTTTATACTCGGTGTCTACTTGTTTAGTCGACGTCCTCCAACCAAAATTGTGAGAAAACATGTACCAGCAGTAGAGACGGAGACTGAGCATATCGATAATGGGATTTCGGAATCCGTCAAACCCAGCGACGACTCTGTTGGAGGGTTATCTATACTGGGATACAAGAATCTATCTCCGAAAATCCGAGTTGGCTTTCCGGTTGAAATTCAATTGGAGCTACAAACCAAGTTGCGTGTTTCTTCGACGACCAACGGAGAAATTGGTGATGACGACAATGATTCTATCCGCAATAGACCGCAGACACGGTTGCCCTCCTCGTTTACAAATAGGCCAAGCAACGCTTCTGGGAACTTTGACTGGCTTCATGGGTTGGAAACAAATCTGGAACAAAAGCCAGAGACAAGAACTTGTAACAATGACTCAGCGACTCCATTAGAAAACAACAGAATCTCCAACAATGAGGAATCAACCTTCGATTTCAGGCAACGAAGGAAATCTTATGGCTTTGAGTCTTTTGACCCTCACTTAAAACTGCCTGAAGTGAAGCTGGCTGAACCAGGAGCACCCAATCCTAATAATTGTTTTAAAGCGACTCCAACTAATGGACTTCTCTCGACGTCGACGCCAGGGTCCCCAATGTCTCAACAGAAAAGGACTCCTTTGCATTCTTTATCGCGATCCTGGGATCTCATACAAAACATTGCAAATTGTAACACTAGCTCCCATCAACGAAGCAAGGACAGTTTAGAGACAATTCCTGCAAACGAATCAAAGCCGAGAAACCTCAGTCCAGTACTTTGTGTTAGAAAAGAAGAATTTGATTGGAATGACGGATCTGATGGAGAATTACAACAAGAATTCACCTTTGATTCGTTAGAGGATGCTTCAGCAAAACGAATGGCTTCTAGCATCGTGAATATTCAACAACCAACCCCAAATGGTGCGAACTATGATAGTTCCGCATCGCAATTCTCTCCAACTTCGGAGAGATCCAGGAAGCTGATGAAAATGTTGGACGAAACGCCTGATATACTCAACAAAATGTCCTTCAAGAACTACTTATCCTCGGCTTCGTTGTCTCAGGAAAACTTCAAGCCAGAAGAAATTGCAAGACAAACTTGGAACGTTAGAGACGATGACAATAATACAACCGAGAAAAATAAGAGTGCTGACTGGGAGAGGCAAAAACGGCAACTTAACTTTTTAAGTGACTCTCTAAACCGAATATTAGTGTCGTCGTCTGAAGCAAGTGATAACGGTCGTAGCCATTTGAGTGAAAGAAATAGACTAAATGCAAAGACTGCCGAACTTGGAGAAGGCATTAGCAATCATTCGTCGGAAAAAGAAACAAATTTTGTTTTTTCTGCACAAGGTAGATCACCTCAAAATGAGTATGACACGACTGACACACATTATCCTTTGGAGGATGATGGTCCTGGTCAAGATGAAGACATGGAAGTGGACTACAATTCAAACGTTAGGCGACCATCTCAAGTTTCACATACATGGATCTCTTCAGGAGACCTAGACAAACCGATACAGCAAGTTCGTGACCAGGATGTCACTACTACAATATCTGCAACTTATGATTCCTTCAGGAAGCCATTTAAAAAGGTGGAATTTTGCAAGACTGAAGTTCATTTTACTGCTGATTCTGGAAGGTTTCACATAGTTGAAACAGATTAAAATAAACCATCCACGGTACATTTGTATCGAAGGAAGAGACGAAATGAAAAGAAAACATCGGATCTTTTAAAAAGTCTTGAATTTGACGGTTTGCAGAGATCGAATGGTTTGAAGGATGGCAATTCAAAAACAGAAGACGAAAAACATATAGAGACTGGAGGTCAAGAGGAGAATATTGCTGTGACATTTCGTCATCATTGGAATGAGGAGCAGAAAAATCGAGCTTCCAACTTTTCGGAGAAAAAGTTGGAAGCTGCCACTAATCGCTCCGCCGAATCTGAAAGTAAAGGACACCATGCGAGGTCGGAATCCCTTCTCAATGAATTGACGGCTGCAATAAAGCCAATGCAATCACCGCCTGAAGTAAATGACTTTACGATCAACGATGACGAGAAGATTAAACTCCTTGACAAAAATAGCCGGTTAATGATGAACTTGAATCTGAATCTAGCATTGGATGTAGGTGATATTGACGGCGACAACGATGATGATCTATCACCCAGCCATAATATTCTTTCCAAATACGGCGAACTAAAAATCCAGCGCTACCTGAAACAGTTAACTTCGCCGTCTTCCCTCAGTCTTTCTGAAACTTCTGAAATGTCCTTAGATCCTGATATGAATCCAATAGACGAGCTGCTCGGACAAGAAGACTCATCTCAATTCCGATTTGATAATAATGTTCTGTACGAAAATGGTTCATTCGTTCCAATGGCTACTCGCAAAAGTTTAATTGAAATGAATAATCGGAACCGAAAACGAAGCAGTCAGACTTCAGCGTCTCACACATCTGAAAACAGTAGTACTGGTAGCAATTACTCGCTTCCAAATTCTGAAACTAATCTGAAGAGTGAGCACAGACCTCTCAAACTAACTGCAATGGAAGCCACTGTAAGAACCGCCGGGCCAAAACCTCAAATTACTTCCGTTGAGCTTCGTTATTCCATGGACGATGATGTGGATAGAAAGAGAGAGCATGACACGTACCACCCAAAACCTTATATGCCAGAACCCATCATTGTTCCACAAATCTCCCGTGAAAATAGTAGGGAAGAAAGAGGAAAAGTATTTCAGCGCCATATTCCTTTCGCAGTAATGCCCCCTGAAATTTCAAATCCGCCTTACAGAAATGGACACTATTCATTTACTCCATCCAGATCTCCGTCCAAGAGCCCAACAAGGGACAACGCTGCCTTTCGAAATCCGAAACCTCCAACTCCTGTTCTTCCAATTCAATTCTCTACGTTTGAAAAAACTGGAGCCGCGCTAAGGGAAAGGTTTTATTCGAAGAATCCATCATGTAGTTGTACTGGCGAATTAGAACCTGAGAGTAATCTCCCAACGCTTAGCCTGTTAGGAGAAAATAGTGGACTAAGAAATTCCACCAGATACTCTGACCCGATTCGAATTGGTACAGTTCCTTCCAAATCCATTGTGACCATAGCGCACGATAACATGAATTATGGAGATCGGAGTGGGATAAACAATATCGACTTTGCTGACACGAAGGCTAGGCAAAATGTAAATAATATTCTCGAGGACGTATTAAAAGCAAATCACGAAGACGAAGGGAAAAGTGCGGCTCTTACACCAGAGCCAATTATTAGTATGGGCCTGGATCACACTTGGAAAGGTCCAGCACATTTCGAAAATCAATCCAGTACCAAAGGAACTTCCCTGACACGATCAATGACTTTTCCAAAGTCAACTCGACCTGAACCTGAATGGGTTTCGAAAGCAAGAAGTCGTGAGAACCGTGTCACAGACTGGAACCTAGTCGGCAAACCCTACGGTTCAAACCGGAAGTCTGAACCGCCTTGGATTTCAGAGATACGATTCAAGAATAAAACTAATTCAACTGAGGAGATAAAGTCTCTTCCCAAAATTTCGATAGTCTACCCATGGTAAGGACCATGTATTGTTGAATAATGTAATAGTGTCATTTCCACATTGATTGATGGTAGAAGCATAGTTTTTTTCCTGATGTCTCGTCAATTAAATAACGCTAAAGTAGTTCAATGAAATAGTTGCACGTCTGTATCATAAAGCGTAGAAAGTTTCCCCGTTTTGTGGCTCGGGGCCTTATTAATATTGTAAGAGTGCTGGCATTGAACAAAGCTAATATTTGCAATCTATCATTGTTTTATATTTCTAGGCAGAGAGAAACGAATGCAAATGTCAAGAATAAGGAATCTGGTCGAATTGCTCAAGGGGATCCACAAACAACGGTCTCAAAATCGCTAACTTCTGTTTTACCAAAGAGGGAAGCCATTGGCACCGAAATTTCGACTCAGCGCGTCGATAACCTTCCATCCTGGAAATCCAATCCGTCCGAACTCTCAACATCCACTGGGAACAACAAAAGTATCGTTGATCTAAACCGAGATTCAGACAGTATTCTTTTCAATCCTCCTCAAATTGAAGTAAAGCCAACCGAAACCACTTCTCGTCACAAAAGTTTGAAAAGTAAGCATCTATCTAGCGACAGGCACGAAAGATTAGCTTCGGCTTCCGCGAGTCCAGACAACTTTCATAGTTCCACAAATCCAAAATCATTGAACGGTGTGAAAGGATTCAATGCGGTGGACAATTCTTTGGACGAAACACTCTCTTCAAGTAGAAAACCACTTCAATCCTCGACTATAAACAATAAATCAAATAAAGAGAGTAGTAAATCGAAAGCTCCACCCAAACCGCCGAAACCGCCGCAAAGGACAAGTTCTCTGGTCAAGACCCAGGCATCCGCATTTAGCGCGTCCCCGGAGAAGAAACCGCCACGAAGAGTCATTTATCACCAAAATGTTTCCGAGGAATCTCCTTGCTCATCGCGCTCAAATACTCCGATACATCGACATCCAACCGTGAAAGTGGCTAAATTACCTCTTCGAAATTCGCCACATGCTCCTAGTCCCGATGGAAAGGCCAGCCCCTCAAAAAATAAGACTAAAACTCATGGTATAACTGATCATCTTTATATTAACCGGCGAAGTGTAATCAGAATTTTATTTTGAATATTAATTTGCTTGATCAATAGTGTCTTTGGAGCCTGCAACCAAACGGACGGACCATAAAACGAAGCAACATGATTCTACTGTCACCACGAACATGAAAAGTACGTCACCAATCCAGAACCAGAATCAGTCTCCAACACCAGGAGGGAAAATGGCTAGCTGGAGCAATGCAATTAAAAATCAAGCACGCCAAGCACCCTCTCTGGTTCCTTCAAACAAAAAGTTAATTTGACTTGAGATCCATTTCGGTAGCAGCCTTCTTTGCAAAATTAGTTTTACTTGTCCAATTCGAATGAAAACTTGAACTAATACTTGTTACACTGTCGATTTGTGTATTCGCTTGAAGTCGACCCTTCTTTTGTAAAAATAACATTTGGGTGCTAAGCATATCAAAATATCAAAAGGGGATGTTGTCTAATTATTATTAAAAAAAGTTAATGTTTGTTCTGAAATTGATTCCATACGTATTAACGTATTTCCTAAACTTGCGAGCATACAAGGTAAATCACTTGAATTCATTAAATCCAAGGGATCCATTCCTTTGCAAATATTTGCGCGTTTAAATTGGCCAATTTTGAGCAGAATTGGCATTTACATCGGGCCAATGTCACGACCTCACGCTGAAAACGGCGGCCTGCATTGCATTGCAAAATGATCTGCGATCAATTACGAATCAACCAATGAACAGCGATTATCTCAGCAGTTTTATTTTTAGCGCAACAAATTGTAGCGCGTATTTACGTGCACTTCTGCTCTGCGCAGCATATACATGCGAACCCTGAATTGCAATTTATAATTTATCTAAACATTTTGGCCATATTAAGTCAAATTAAGAACTAAACAGCATTCCCTTGGCTAGATCATTGACTATTAACAATCTGCAGACGACAAATTCACTTGAGTGATAAATGAAGGTTTTGAAATTGCAAATATCTACTGCGAGCGCTGCAACAATGCCAGACAACAGCTCATATTCAAATCGGTTTCAGATGACTCCTAGGATGCAAATAAAATGTTGCAAGGTTCCTGCATGAGATTTTGACTACGACTATAGCAACATGAATTTAAAATCCGACGATCCGAGATTGCAATCTGGAATTGCAAATGACCATGACCATGACTACACCGAAGAGCCGTTAAAAAAAGTCTGGCTCTTGCCAAGCAAAGGTGACCTTGCCGAAGGGTCACGGCACAACAATTCCCACCATCTTCTCCATTCCAATCATTAATTTCACCATCGTCACCTTCGCATTCATCTCATCCCCGGACAATTGCATTGCAAGCAAAACTGCAACTGCATTTCATATTGCATTGCAGTTTGGAGCTTTTGCAGCAGCCAGCGACTACTACTGCGACAAATAAATATAAATATAAAAAAAGACAACTTGTTGATCCTCATCCTTCTTTCTACTTCCAAAAACACTTGCAACTAGCAATCCTCCCACTAATGCTATAGTGGTGTATGTAAGTAATTGCTGCAATCTGCTAAGCCTTGTTTTTGATTTTATTTTTATTGTACAAGAAACTACGACGTCTGCGACGACTGCAACTACTGCAAGCCCGACCAGACCTACCAACTCTGGCTGCCTGCCTGCACAGCCTAACCTTTGAGTCCAAGGATTTTTGGAGATACAAAAACACCACATTTCACACTTGTGCAGCATCAGTACTTAATCATCCACTCAACCAACCTACCGCCAACGGCACCAAAACCAACACAAAGCAATAAAGCAACCAATTTTGTCCAATACGCAGATTTTTATATATTTTTTCCTAGCAATTGCCGGATTTCTTTGTACTTTTTGCAAAAAAGAATTCTAATTGTTGTTGAAATGGTCGCGATAGAAGGGAACTACAAGTTTCTTCGCAATGAAAATCTAGATGCTTACCTCAAGACGATTGGTAATTTTGCAAAAGTTTTGAACAAAGACTCAAAGGCCAGCACTGCACTGCACTGCACTCACACTGCACTGCAGTAGTTGTTGTTGGCTTTTGAATTATTGAAAAATTCTGAATAATTGTATTATAATAATGTGTGAAATACTCCAATTTGTAATTTGTGGACTTTGAATATTTTTTCTTTGTTGCAAATGAGGTGTGCCATATATTCCTAGAATGTTGATGCTATCAACTTCTCCGACGGTCGAGATTTCCAGAACAAAGGATGAGGACGACACTGCAGACACTTGGGTCTTCAAGACCGTCACATTTTTCAAAACCACTGTGACCTCTTTCAAATTGAACGAATCTTACGAAGAAGAAATTCCAAGCGGTGATATCCTACAAGTAAAGAGAACAAAATATTTGTACCAAATGTTTAAATATGCTTTTTATTTCAATTTTTTGTTGTTGACAAAATCATAAAAGGAAAATATACTTTGTTGCAGAATGTCACCACGCTTGAAGGAGATTCTTTCATCACGACTTGCAAAAATGAGAAAATTGGCGACTTTGAAAGGATTTTTGACTTTACTGACGATGGCCTAATTATCGTGAGTATTTATACAAAAAAAAACTTATACGAATTACCTTGCAATGCAAAATGCACATAATCTGCGAATTTCTTATTTGCTAGACCATGAAACACAGCAAAGGTGTGCAGGCCAAGCGTCATTTCCAAAGAATCTGAAGTCTTTGTTTGCAACTCACCAACATATCAATGACAATATGGAAAACGTCAAAATGAATTTGAAATTTCGGATTCGAGACTGAAATAATTTAACAAGGCTATCCAATCATCGGTATCTTCATTCTTGTATTTTCAATTTTTTCAAAGCGTTGCTTAAAATTTCGTTATCGGATCCAGTGCATTTGGGTCATTCAATGCAATTTCTTGTTTACATGATGTATGCTAAAAGTTCCTTTTTTTTGTTTCTTTGCCCTAAAATGTATTGATATTTAAAATTATTTGAATCTTAGGAAACATTTTATGAGTCGATCTGAGTAGTACTTGTAAGGTGTTCTTGCTGAAATTGTGTGCTGATGAAAAAAAATAAAACTTTTTCAAATTTGTATACGAAAATTAATTTGCAGGAAGGAAAATCATAACTTAATACTACTTTGAGGCAGCAGTGAGAAACAGTTGTAGAACATTAAGGGTATTCTGTCTTTTCCGATTTATTAATTAAACAAACGCTAGCGCTGCAACAACGCCATGTGTAGTGTTAACTTTTCCATTCATACTTACATTC
>JAQGCM010001572.1:0-14646 GCA_034699705.1 Hymenaphorura dentifera | reverse complement strand
GAGGTATTCGGGTTCGGGTTCCTGAAAATTGATTCGGGTTCGGGTTCCTTCAGGAACCCGACCCGTGCCGAGCACTACAGATAACTAACTACAATGTAGTTTACGAATTTTTCAAGTCACATGCACATTCCATTCGGGATTTATTGTAACTACTACCGCAATATTCACAGTATTATTTTCAATCTTCGTCATTTTTTTCATGAGTAAAATGTAAAGCCCCAATTCTGGAATTGATTGCACCGTTGCGTTGTTAGGTCTCCATAATGTTAAATTGAATAGTAAGTTAGTAAGTGACCATTCAAATGTTGAACTGTATCAAAATTAGCAACAAAAGAAAGGGAATCTGTAGTCTGATTACAGGCCGATTTTTCGAAAAATGGCGGATTTTTTTCGAAAAAAGGGCAATATTCCGCAATCCCAGCGGATATATTTAATTTATTAGTAATCCGAAATCCAGTCTCAAACCTTGCCTTTGCAGTCCGTAATTCGTGATCAAACACGTCCTCTCTGATGCATGAAATCCGTAATCCAGTAAAATATGTCGGATTACACAACTCTGGGTCTGATACTGAGACTGAGACGAGACATGACGAATTCAACCAATTTCGTGGGTGGATTAGAAAGAAATGCATTGAGGTCTTCCCGTCAATGAATCTGGATGTGCTTAATTTGTGTATCAACTATCAACCCTCGAAATTTGTTCACTTTCCACAATGGGTTCTTAAAATTTGGCTAAATTCCACTCCATTAAGCTCTGTCTTCACTAAAAAAAAGTTTCTTCATTTTTCATTTTCGATTAGCAAAAAAGGTGGTGACGCGACGTGACGTGTACTACTCAAGTCTATGCACTTTAGACTTGTGATTCCTCCATGTTCCGAAACAATCGATATTATCATTTTCGAGAACAGAAAAATTAGTACTTGATCTAAACCTTCAGCTCATTCTCTATTTACTATTTAAAATTAGATCCAACATCACCCAAACGTAGCAAGTACAACTTAACTTGCATTGCTGATCTGCTCACTCGCTCACATGCATATTTTAAAAAATGTTCAAGCTAGGCTGACTGATTGAATAAATTGATAATATTGTATTATAATTCCTTAGACTTTCTCCAAAAAGTTGAGAAACACCTGTATTTTGGGTGCTTAATAGTAAAAGATTAAAGAAATCGATGACAGACAAGCAGTGCTAAGGTCTACTGAAATTTGTGAAGACCGTGATGCCAGACTGTGCACAAAATGTAGTAAAAGTCAATCTTGATTTTGACTCCAACTTGTTGGATTGGTGACGTGAATCAAAACACGTGAAATTAAATGACTCAGAGTCAAATTATCTTTCTGCCGTAATACCGTTTTCCACTTATGAACTTCTACGTCACGCTTTTTTTCCTCCCTGTCCATGGAATGTAAATGAAATCATAATTATCTAAAATTAAAATTGCAACTAACTAACAAGGGAACCACAATCTAGTAAAGTTCTCTGTAGAGCTCTCATAATTTTTTACTTCATTCGTCATTCGTACCACAAATCTGACCTCACTAAACTCAAACCTTCATAACGTTCATTGTCGAACCCCCTGACATTTCCAAAATCTTGGGTTAAATATCGTGTGCGGATTTTGAGTTTTTTCATTTCACCCATGTCCTTCAATACTCTGCAAAACATTTTCCACGAAGAAATCACCTTTTGTCAATATTAACCAAATAAAATTCTAAAATTTAGCAAGGAAATATGCAAAAATGCAATGGACACTGAAAGTAAATCGAAAGCTCGAAATCTGCGTTTTAGCCCACAATAATGAACATTTCGGGGAATGAGATGAGAACAATGAGAAGTTATGAATTTGGCAAGCAAGTTATGAGTTTTGTGGGGTCATAGCTTGGTGTTGGTCTGTTTTCCATGGTATCCCATGAAAGAAATACATAGGTTGAGGTTCCCTTGTAAGACTCAGACTCATGGAATTTTGCAACTGCAATTAAATTGACTTTGGTTTACTAAAGTGGTAAATGATGATGATGAGTCAACCTCATAACTCAGCGCGATGACATCCTTGCATTTTGCATACCGCATTTGGCATTTAATTCGCAAGAACGCAAACCTGCCTTCCTGACATGGAGCTACGAGAAACTGCACTGCAAATACTGCAATATTGCATGCGATTGCGAAGTATGCAAAGTCCAAAAACTCGAGCAGAACTATTAATCCTTTCCGACCGAACCGGTTATTTCGGTTTGTTTTTGTTAACAAAAAACCTAGTTAAATTGAATTCAGGTTTTGCTCTGAAAAATCCATCTCAGCAAATTATGTTAAGCTGATAAAAACCGGTTTATTTTGACTGCAAACGCCAAGAACTGGACAAAGATTTTGCAAAAAAAATACGTTTTTAAATGTTTTTAATTGAAAGTGCATGACTGTGAGATAGCAGCTAAAATTGTGGAATTTTCCTTTGGTAGCCGCACTTGTTTGAAGGTGAAGGTCAGGTCACTCAGGTGTCAAGTCACTCGTCGATCTATGGTCGTTCCTGAAACAAATCTCAATCAGTTTAATTTACAGATTGAGTTGTTAATCAACTATTAATGCAAAAAATATTTATTTTGGTGTAAAAATTGCAATTGCAATGACTGAAGAGAAGAGCATTTAATTTGAATTACTTTTCAATCATCATATGTATTTCCTATTTATAATTTCATGCTAGTTGGTCCAGGTCAAGGTCGATGTCTTGTAATCTCTTGTAAATTCTTGCAAATCTTGCATTTCCTATTCAGACTGTTTTATATATTTGCACGATTCCAGTTTGCGGTTAAAAAATTTGGAGCACAATTTTTCACACCACCAAAAGTGCTGATTCCTTGTGAATTCCTTGTTAATAACAAATTGCTGCCATTCAAATGCTGGGAAATACGGAGCAAAGCAACGTCAACCTTCCAGAAAGCGAGATTTTGCAAAATGCTGGAAAGTGAGAAAAGTTCTCCTCCGAAAACTCCTAGACTTGCTTTTGCTCAAGCTTTTGCAAAGTTGTGTTTCAGTTTGCATTGCAGTTTCGTTTCAGTGCTTGCCGAATCGAATGCAGGAAAATTCGCAAACTGTTTGCGAAAAAAATTGCAAAGCCGCAAAAGTAAATCCGAAACGATTTGCACTCGAACTCAAATAGGGACTTTGCTCCCATCTCACGACACGTTTGCCTCTCGGCGCAAACCTATTTTTCTCGTGGGCAATGCAAAACATTTGAATTCCTAGCCCTCGGTTTTCCTCAAATTTCAAAACATAATTGGCCTACATTTCTTCTTGTGTCTTCTGTTGTAAAAAAAAGTGTATAATTAAATATTCATTGCATAATCAAACCTTTCTTCTTCTTCTGTCTTGGGACTTCCACATTCTACTTCATCTTCTGCGACTTCTACCTCCTTCATTTTTGGCAAGACTTTTTTTTGGTAGCAATTAACATTCAACAATCAGTCAGAGTCAGAGTCAGCAGTGTCAATCTATTTTTGTCTACTTTTTTGGATTTATTTGTTAATTATAATTCTTCCATTTTGTTCCCCACAAGTAGTGCTCAGCAACTAACCCAAGCCAGTCAGACCGGAAGGAAGGACGATGAATTGAAGGGCCCAAGTTCCACTTCCGTCATCCTCTTGAAGAAGGACATGATTGGAAGATTGGAACAACTTTGATGAACTCTCTCAATTAATCAAAACAACCAAGCCAGACAACAATTAAAATTATAGAAGAACATTTGTGAATAATCATCAATTTAGTGTTGTCCGCCAAGGCCAAACCAGTTTGGAGTGTTTATATTTATATCATTTCTCTGCTAATTTCTTTATTCTCAGTCAATAATTAAGGGACGACCCCCGACCGGTCTCTGTCTGATTTCTGGTCACCAAAGTGTAAAAAATATTATTGTCGATTTCTTGCCGCATCGTCAGCCGCTGTCGTCGTCAGTTTTCAGTTGCTCAAGTCAAAAGTCACAAGTGCAAAGGAGAAGGGAGTTGAGGGACTATCGGACAAACGGCCAAGGCAGTGGAAGTGGCCATCGTCAACTTGTTCAAGAAAAATGAGTACAATGTGGACCACATTGCGAAGGGCCATGTTCAGTGCGATCGGACTCGCAGGCTCTCTTGCCAAATGGGGAATCCTTGTTCACTGTACCCTCGAATACGTTGGCAACTTTGTCATTGTAAGTTGAATTTATTAAAGCTTTTGCTAGTCTATTTGCTAAGTTGTTAGTTGGATTTTAATTTAAATTACAACGGTGCATTTATTGGAATTTATTAGTTCGTACTAATGCAAAGAATACAAAACAGCAACTAGCATGCATCGATGCATCCATCTTGCTAGTTATAATATATATATTAATTTATACACAATTAATTTTTTGAAATTTTGAGACAGCGTTAGGAAGGACTATTCGATCGAATATAATCTTGTGATTTGGCAGATTAGATTCTAATATATTAAATTTGTTGTCAATTTTAGTGCCAAGGACCGAGTATGGAGCCAACCATAAGAACTAGTGACGTTCTCATCACCGAGCACATTTCTCCACGCTACGGTTGGTTGCATCGCGGTGATATAATTGTAACCCGGTCCCCCACAAATCCAAAGCAGTTCATTTGTAAACGCGTCCTCGCCGTCAGTGGTGATAGTCTCCAGCTTTATAATGGCACTTTTGAAACGGTGAGTAGTAATTAGTAATCATTCGGATTTAATGGTCTTGCTTACTTGCATTTAAAGAAATTTATAAATTCTAAAACTGGCCAGCCTCTTGCTAGGGTCGGCAATTAAAGAGAAAAGTTTCTGAAAATTCGTAAAAAAGCTTCACAAATATTGCTGAAGTCTCTTACAGGAAAGAATATGCCAGTCAAATGTCCATGCATATTTCATATTTTGACCAAAATTTCCCAAGCATTGAAATTTGACTAGCGTGATATTTCCCTTACAGATAAGATTTATGATTTCTTTGGAATTTCTTAAATTACTTTTCGCATCACTGCAAATTGCAGATTTTCAGTTCTATTATCTCAATATCGAAATCAAGATATAAAAATTAAACAATTTTGAAACAATGGTCTGGACTTTTATTGCTTGCAGATACCAAGAGGTCATATTTGGATCGAAGGTGACAATGAGCAGAATTCAATAGACTCCAGGACGTACGGTCCGATTCCGATAGGACTAGTTCGCGGCCGAGCTTTACTTCGTATCTGGCCCTTCACAGATATTGCCTACCTTGGAGCGAGTCGAAATGAAGAATAAAATAAGTGAAAACTCGTTTTATAAAACGAAAAAGTAGTCGTTTGTGCTCAGTGATCATCATCAAGTTGTGCTATGTAGAAATGTGTAATCGAATTTACCAAATGCTATAACTTACCAATAATGTGTACACCGGTATGGAGTTACTTGAATTTTATACTTGAAGTTGTATTGTAGTGTATTAAAATTGCCTTTAATTTTCCATATATTTTCTTGCGTCGCTCGTCTAAAATTATTTAGCTATTTTAGAGTTCAGTTCAATAATCGTGTTCATTTTTTTGTCATTTTTTAAACTGCTTCCGCTTCCACTACTTGAGGATTTGGGCCTGTTAAAATCTTTTCTTGTGTTCTCAAACAAATTTGTTATTTAAAATGCGATCTCTGCAAATTTTGACAACAATCGTGAACTTTATTTTAGGGATTATTTTGCACGAATTAATGCTGCTGCTGTTTTAAGGCTGGGCCAACCAGATTTAAAAGACTTTATAGAATTTGTGCAGTTTTTGCAAACTACATTTTGAATCACATTCAAAGTTTTAGTTTTGCCAGAAAGAAATCTTGACAAGAATTTGCGTCAAGAAATCCAAGTTTAGTCGTAGTCGTTCAACTTCTAGTTGAGTCCGATTTTGCTTTGGACGTTCGCTCGGTTCGTCTAATTTCTGATTCTAAATTCTGCTTCCCTGTTTGATGAAAAAAAACATCATATTCGCCACGCATGATATTTTAAGAATTTATGTTGTTTTGGTTATTTTCCAGTGCAGTCTGCAGTGCAGTGTGCAGTACGTGATTTTGATTCCCTATAATTTCGGTAATATTTGCGTCTTAAAAGTTCGACAAACTTCTGTTTTTGCAAGATCAAAATGCACAACAAAAAGCTATAAAACAAAAATGGCTAGAAAAGCATAAAAGCAATTGCAAAACACGAAATATTTAGTCCTTGTTGTCGTAAATTCACAGATTCGGCTGAACTTTTGTTCAAACATTTGAATGGAAAATAGTGACTGCATTGCAGCAAAACACTCATCTCTTCTCTCTACCCTACTTGCACACAATTCATTGACGAATCAGTTTTCGCATAATTTAACTGTCCATCACTCCGACTTGCTTTTTTGTTTTTTTATTGAGCTTTCCAACAGTTCTTGAAATGTTACACTGCAAACTATAAACTAATGAAATCATCCAGTGCCTTCCTGCAAAGCGACAAATGCAAAACATATTGTCAAATACTCGCAAAGAGGACCTACTAGTAATAAGAGATTTCACTTTTCCCATAAATGCTTGTCAGTTGAAATCGTATTTTAATTTTTTTTTTACCAACTTTAGCCATTTTGCTGAAAATGTGAAATGTTTCACTTTAGACAGTAATGAAATATTTCAGAAACCCTACATCAGATTCTATCCAAACAGTGCAAAGTGTTAGTAACAGTCAAAGATCCAAATTCAAATTGTTAATTGTGTCAAAATCATTACTGTTGTATCCACATTTCTCAGAATCCTCAACTAATCTCTTACCCTATGAACTTTGCATTTTTCATTACACAAGATATGAACGACGCACGGCACGCCGAGTGAACGCAATTAAATTAAAATTTATGTCAGGTTTCAGGTGTGCACCGGATCAACAAACGTACGCATACGTAGTTAGTAGTTTAGCCTGACTTCTGAATCCAGTAAACACTGAAAAAACGACAATCACATTCATATTTCGTAGAAACCCGTGTGCAAAAGATGAGCTTTTTAAAAGTTATAATTTCCATTTTCCACTCGGATCTCCTGGCATTGCCTTTCCGGGTGCAAAAAGGTGCAGTAGTTGAGAACTGGTCCAGATATTGGCAAACAAATTAGTTTGCATTTCAATTAAATCAACAATAGGACGAAAGCCAACACCAAGCCACGAGGAAATAAAAAAACAAGAGATTAATGCGCAAATTGACAAACTATTCATTTTTATTCATACCAATTTTCGGCACTGCTCAATCTGAGGTTGTCAAGCGGAGTAGATGCAACAACTTTGTTTGTCGTCAACACCATTTCGACAAAAAGAAATAAGCTCAAAGATTTTGACCAACAAAACCAGCTGATGATTTGATCGATCATTGTGCTTGTTGACAGTGTCCAAGAAAAGTGTACAAACTTGTGTCTGTGTCTGACTATTTGCAGCCAAATTTTATTTTTCGATTGTCGAAATTGAACAGTGCAGAAAGTAGAAAAGAAAAGTGAAAACTTTTGTCGAAAGTGCGTCGGTTGTCATTCATGATGAAGAAATCTTCGGTTTACCACATCGACGGGGCCAAGGCCACCAAATCCTCCTCAAAGTCTTCTGCTTCCATCCCGACCCTCGGTGGCAATGAACTCTCCAAATGCGAAAGTGACCAAGGGCATTGGCAAACAACAAAGAAATTCAAGCCGGGAAAAGAACTGAGTCCGACCATCCCAAAGGAAGTCCCGTCCATCCAGGCCGGGATATTATGCGATAATCATGCTCTTCAGGACATTGACCTCGAGGATCAACGCCCGCCAATTGGTCAAGGCCATGGTCACAGCCACAGCCACAGCCATGGGGCTCCGGATTCTAAAGGTAAGTCAAAATTATTTTCGAATTTCTAGAAAAAAAATTATGCTCTGTGATACTGCGATTGCAATTGTTGCATGCTTGCCCAAACCTTGAGCTCATGAATTTAAACTAGTTACGAATTTTGCAATTGGGCCACAATTGGTAATTTGCAACTCAATGAAGTTGTGCAATCCTGGCCACCCTGCAAGCGCGAATTATTTGCAAAGGTTTGCCTAGTTATAGCTCAGGCTACTACGTAATTTAATCTGCATCAAAAATATCAATTGAATAATTAGGTGGATTATAATAAGAGATTTTGCGTGCGACGCTCGACCTCTAACATGAATGGCAACGTGTCCAAAATTCGTTTAAATATTCCAAATGCCTAAGTGTTGAAAACTTTGCAACAATGGCCGTAATTCCGGCATAGTAATTTGGTCTTTTAGTTGGAAAATTTTTGTAAGAACAGCGTTCGGGTATTTAAATTTATGAAATTGCTTCAATGCAAAAAGGTTAGCATTTTCTGTTAAATTTTTTTACTACTTTGCGCTCAAGGCCCAGGCAAAGGCACAGGCCACAGGATCGACGACGGCAAGGGAAAGTAGCTGACAATAAGTTCTATTATCGAATCGGACATAAAATTTAATGCATTTTGTTACTTTGAAAATTGTTGGATGAACCGAACCAAACTAGTCTGGGGCCCAACACTTTTATTATTTTGATTGAATCAAAATTTTCCGAATGGAAATCTTTCTAAGCGTCACATTCGGAATCAGAACGCAAACGGTTTGCTTTGGTGAATCTAGATGTTTTATAAAGCCACATTCACGTTTTGTAGATTTTATGAAAATATTCGATTGTGGACGATGATCGAAATTAGTCACGAGTCAACAGGCAGCTCTGCCGTGCACTAACCAAAGGGAAATTGCAAGAAATAATTTCTTGGACTATTTTTCAAATTATTGGTAAATTTTACAAGGACTTCTTGATTCTTCTCTTGACTTGAGCTTAGTCTAACAACATTACAAATTTTACAAGAAACACGAGTTTGTCAGCCACAAACTTGTTAGCTAGATAATAAATAAAGCATTCTGGAGCCGTCCTTGCGTGATGGGCTAAAATCCCGAGTGATACAAGACAGCTTCGAAATTAGCGAAAATCAGAGAAGAAAATAACCGTATTTTCACTAAAGTTCAATCCGTTTATTAAAAAAAACATTTTCAATAGAAAAGTAGTCTCCATATTAAAAATATTTCAACTTTGGAAGTATCTTAATTATACTGGTTGCAATAAACAGTGACTTGTACATATTATATTATAATGATAAAGAATAGAAAAAATACTCAAAAGAGTCGAAGGCGACTCGATCTAATCACAACACAACGCAGCAGAATAAAATCTTGAATCACTTAACTTCAACAAAACGTAGCAGTCGGTTCGAACATTATTGTTCAAATATTGAGCAGGAATTATATGGGGTTTCATAGCAGTAGCGGATGGAAACTCCACATTCCTGTGCAAATTTTTCGGCCAAGGCAGCATTGTCCATTTGTTTGTCCTTTCATCATATACCTCCAAAGTTTGTTGAATTTGCGAATTTCCGCCAATGGCATACAGCAAGTTGTCGTCTGCAATGACGACTAAAAAAGACAATTACTTTTTTAAAATGCTAAAAAGTGACAAATGATAATTTAGTAAATTATTCGGAATCAAACTGACTTCCAGGACTGCGGGCTTGGTTCAAGTTGGCCACTAGTGTCCAAGTCGAACGCTCTGGATTGAATACTTCCACGGAAGTTAAATTCCGATATAGTCTGCTTCCAGGCTCCCCTCTAACGCTTCCACCGACGGCATAAATCTTGCCGTTCATCACCGCTGCTTTTACGTAGGCTCTCGCCTGATTCATATCAGGCATCGCCTCCCAAATATCTTCCTTTTCATTCTCCGGGTCCAGCTCTGGGTTGTACATTTCAACCGAAGCAAGATCCACTGAGTCATTTGCTCTTCGTTTTGAAACTGAGCTCCCAGTCCCCCCGATCTGAACAGTACAATCGCAATTAAAAGAAATCATAAACTCATATTAAGATTTTTAAAGGGGAATTAAAAGCAATACCACATAAATTTTGTCATTTAAAATGACTGCGTCGTGAGCACCTCTCGCATACTTCATGCCGTCCACCACTTCCCATTGACTTTCATCGCCTTCAAGGCTCAATCTTTCCACGCAATTAATGTCTGTTGCGTGGGTTTGGCTTTGAAATTGGCTACCACCGACCTAGGTTAGGGTAAACCAAAATTAACAACCCAATCAACGTAGCCGTACGGCCCAGCCACCATCCAGCCCGCACAAACTTTATTTAAATGAATAGGATTTAATTAGTGATCAAATTTAGTACACTTACGACATACAAAAAGCCCAAGCATATGACTGCTGCAAAATGCTTTCTGGGTTCCAAAAGTGCTGCTCCCGTCATTGTACGTGACTGACCCCTGTCGTAAGTGTTGACCAATCCGGAGGGTTCACACAAATCGTTATCTACGTTGAAAATGTTAGTAGTGCCTCCAATATGAAATATTTTGTCATCGTAGTAAACAAGTGCTGACGATTTTCGTACAGAATTTATATCGTAAAGGGACACAGTCCGCTTTGTCTGTAAATCAAATTCGAGAAAAACCGTGAAACATCGAAGAACATTCTTTCATAAAATTTACATTCAAATTGATTGTCGTACACGAAAGTTATACTCGTACAACTTTTGCTCCCCATTCAGCGAATGAAGATACAGGAGCGCGTAGTTTGGGTAGTTGTACGCATAGGCCTCGGGCTGAATTTGGTCCTCAGCCTTCTTGGGTTGCGCAATTCGAGCCCGCTTAGCTTTGTTGAGCTGTCGTTCCTTCAAATCGGAACGTAAATGTCGTGAAGTTCCCGGCAGGTTGTTCTCGGATTCTGGCTGATCTGAGGCTGCTGTGGGAAATTAAATAATGTATTGTAAATTACATAACTTTGATTTGTATTTTTGCGAGTTTTGGTTTCGTAAATTTCGTATGATTCGATATGAAAGGCTGGTTTTATTTGACTATAGCCGAATATGCTTACCTGGTTCAGGGGACATCGGCAATTGCAGGCTTGAAATTTGCATTTCCTGTTCCATTTCACCGTTTGAATTCTGACATTGTTCCGATAAGGTCGCGGAAGTAGTAGCGTCAATGCTCTGGTTATTTAATTCGTTTTGGCTTTGGCAAGCTTTATGGTTGACCAATTTGGAATACATTTCTAAGCACTCTGCATTTCTCTCTAAAATGGTTCCTTTTGCGAATGCAGCTTCAAGAAAATCAGGTCGTGCGTCGAAAATTTTTCCCAGCTCGACTTCCCGCATCAGCTGTGGCAGATAGGTGTCCCTACCTTCAATACTCTCTTCAACCCATTGTACAACTGCCAGAAAGATTAAATGTGGAGGTGTCGATTTCCTGGAAAACTGGCTAATAAATTTGAGAACCTGTATGAATAAATTAATTATCAGTGACAAGTTAGCTATCATTAAAATGTTCAAAGTCTACTCATTAAAGTTTTATTTTTACTTTTGACGGTTCCAACTCTTCAAATTGAGGGAGCTTAATAACGGCTTCAAAGTTATCATTTATGTACCCTTCCACTCGGTCCCTAGTGTCTTGCAATCCTTTAGATGTTGCAAAATCTAGTAGGTCCAAGCAATTTTCGGGGCGAAGTTGTTCAGTAAGAAATTGAAGGACCATTTGCTCCACATCCTCCAATTGAAAACCCTTCGCGACGAAAAGCAAACCTTGCAGAAGGACAATATTTTGCTCAGGTTTGTCGGATACCTCGATCTCAAATGCTCCGTTGTGCATGTAACTGCAGAGAATTAAGTGAAAGTTGTAAAGTACACATTATTAACGGACTCATGGCATTCAGAATTGAATTTAGTTTCATCTTACTTCAGCACTAACTCCATAACAGTTGGGCCAAAATCTAAATCATCTATCTCTACACCAGATTCATTTTTTTGAACAATAGCTGAGCCAGATTTCTCCAACTCTGTTTGAGAATTATCCTTTGCAGCAACAGCTGGGTCAGAATTATCTGGCTCTGAATCATCGAATTCACCAGCTTCACCAGCCAGAAAACTTTCGCCAAAGAATGGGCTGCTCACAGCCATAATAAGTGGATGTATGACGAATCCCTTCTTCTCCGGCCCAACTCTTACAACTATTGTTCGAGGCTTTTCCCTTTCACTTGATTCAAGAAAACAGTTTTTTTAGAATAAAATTTCTCCCCGTAACCGACATTTTCAAATTAACAAATCATGTTAAATATTATTAAATGTACTTACTCTCTGCAACGCTGAGCAAATTCAGAGCTCTTGAAAACAACGTTTTGGCTTTCAAATCTTCTCTTTTGCAATACTTGCGGCATTCCAACACTAGCGTCCATATTGTGGTGTATTTTTATTTAGTGCGAGTCCGGGATCAAGTCTAAATTAAAAATCAAATCACGCAAAGTATTAATTTGTCCAAATTCTAAAGCAAATTCTAAAGCCCATGCATGGGAGAACAACAATCAAATCCCTTGGCGTATGGCGTGTGCATGTTTTTATTGAAAACTTGCACAAGGTAGCCTTGCTAGTCCCGAAAAAAGTGAACTCACAAGTGAGGCTCGTGATATGCGTCAAACGCCCAGACCTTGCATACTTTCTACATTGTTGCATTGTTTGGAACCCGAATAGCCTTCTCTTCGGAAAGTTTATAGTATCGGCTAGTCATACGAAAATGTCGTAAAATCTAGCAATTTTGGAGTTTGCAGTTTTGGAGTTTGGAATTTGGAGCTAACCTTTTATCTGATGAAATGTTTTGTTTCTGCGTCTACTTCTGTTTGCTTCTGCCTTTCTAAGGGCTTCCAGTAAGATTGTCTGTACGTACAGTCAAGGGGATGGTGCCTTAGAACTAGAACAAATAGGGAATTTGTAGTTTTATATGCTGCAGCTGCCTGCCTGACTCTATTAGCAGTCCATGCATTAGAAACACTAGTCGCATCAAGATCAACGGCCAAATTTTTTTTGGCCAATATAAAATGACTCTGGGCAATGACAAGTTATTTAAAATTTCTAAAAAAAATATGCAATAGAGTCAAAAAGTGCATTTGAGTCGTCAAGGTCTAAGAAATAGAAATACAAATTGGGCCAAAGGGACACTCGAGGTGACGAGTGACGACTGTCTTTTAGGAAGACAGACAGACGATGGACATGTGGCCTAGTCATTAATAATTTCTTAAAACATTAATTTATGGTGACGGTATCCCAATAAATTAAATGCGATCGGCGATCATAATTTGTAAATATGTTTTGCCCCCCCCCCCCCCGGCCCCTCCCCGTGTCACCTTAACTTTGCATCAACTACCAAAAATCTCTTTCTGAAACACACCAAAAAAATTAGAATTCTAAAAACTAACCTCTTGCTCTTGTCACTTGCTGCCTCCAAATGATAAAAAACGAAATATTATGCAAATGTTTCAAAACTTGTCACTTGTCGTCGTCCACCGCCACAGTCCACTCCACACTGCACACACGACCGAGTCACAGTCCTCGCTCAACCCAAATGTTGACAAAAAATTTCGGTTCAACTCTCCAACTAATTGCACAACCCAAAAGTAAACACGCACAAAATCTTGACATGAAAATTGACGACTTGATTTTTATTAGCGTTGCATTGACTTGATTTGCATTTGCACTGCACGTGTTTCCGCGCACACTTGTCCTCAGTTAACCGCCTGAAAAAACGAGCGAAGGAAAGAAGGCTGGATGCCGAGTTGAGATTGAGATTTGAGATGTACGACATACACGACTTAACTGCAACTGGAGTAAAACTAAAGTTCAAATTTGCGACTCTGACTGCTCTTTTTACTGACCACATGTGGGCCAAAAAAAATTGCAAGGAAACGAAAGTTCATTTTGAGACGTTTCTCTATCTCTCTTCGTTTCTTCTCTTTACTTCCGGAGTCTGGAATCCAGACTTCCGCCCTAAATACATACGATCTTCTATGTCGCTTCACCCTCAATAGTTAGTAAATTATCTTATTATTGTGAAAATACCGTTGATAAAATTACTAATTTTCTCAAAACATAATTTTGAAAGACTTGTGATCTGATTTTAGATTTTCAATAAGAGCCCATGCCCATGCATGGACATTTGACTTTTTCTTTCCTCTTTTCAGACTTCTCTCGTTTCGAGAATGAAAATATTGTGCTTTTCAATATTTTTCTTAGCACTGCACTCGGGTACAATTCTATTTTATCTTCCGGCAATTCCATTTGATAGCAGCAACTATTTTACGTTTGACAGTGTTTTTTTAAAAAAGGAGTAGTACTGAGTAACTTAATAGAATAAAATGAAACAGTTTTTAAGTCCTTAAGGAAATGAGAGTCAGTTAGTATGTTACTAAAATGTGATCAGAGAGTCTGAACACGAGTCCAAACTCCTACCTGCCTAATCGAATCCATTCCTGAGTAGCGTTTGTCGTTATCCAGTCCACCTGTCCCAGTAGTCCCAGTCGCAGCTTTTTCGTTGCAGGATTGATAAATAAATAGCATTTTTCCCAGGACAGAAAAAAATATTTTATAGTATTGGATTTCTTATTTGTTGCCGTGTAGTCCTCTGATATTGATTGTGGTTTGTGGTCGAATATAAAGTAAGAACAAATCATCATCAGAATTTCAGAAGTATACTGAATCATCTGGAGCTTATTTACAAAATTTCGTGGCTGCATTATTAAAATTAAAGCTCGCCAAGTACCCCTTAGATCCGCAAATGAATGTAAATAGAAA
>JAQGCM010001571.1:0-14658 GCA_034699705.1 Hymenaphorura dentifera | reverse complement strand
ACACTTGGGATTACCTAAGCACAATAATATAGTTTTTTCAGGTGGCACTTTATGAGCTTGTACTATGTACTACCGAGATGAACATGTATTGCTAATACAAATATTATTTTGAGTCTCCTGTATTTAGTGTGTCTTGTCGGAAACATGCAATCCGTGTGCTTAATACCAAACCAATTCGCCGAGCATGCAGCATTGTGTTCAAAAAACGATACATATTGTCCACATCAATGGAGCCAAATGCCTACACATTCGCACAACTTGTATTGAATATCTCTGAATTGTTGTCATTGTTGATAGTGCAAGCCTGGGTTTCTAATATTACAACCTACAGTACGCGAATAATGATTGCCATTTAGCTCCCTAATGGGCATGTAAAGCATGCAATTACTACTTTTTCCTTAGCTGACCTGATTCTCCATTTGTGGGGATCGCGAATGTAATCAGTGAGTCAACCAGTCATCATTATATTTTTCATTGTCAATAATAAATACGGATTCGATGGAGGAAGAAATGTCACGCTGTTTATTTGCAAACTGCCAACTCTTCAATCTGCACACGTGCAGAATTGTACAACACAAAGTTGTAAAAGTCACGGCTGTACTTTGCAGCAGCTAGCTACGAGGTAAGTATGCAAAAAAAGTGAACTCAAATGATAAATGTAATGAACTTGGCCCCAAAACCTGAGTGCGTGTATGTAAAGTGAACAATTCTGAATCGTAATGGGCTGAATTTAGGCAGAAACTATTAATAATTTAGGCATTCGTGTTTCCAGTTAGTGAGGAAGTAGTGCAAGACAGACTTACATGGAGCTAGACCTAGATTCAAGAAGATAGAAATGGCCACACAAAATATTTTTTGTTAATTGAAGCTACGCTAGTTGCCTCCGCGAGAAGAAACGAGAGCAGAACTCTATTAACCGGTTGGACTACGGGTTGTACTTGCAACATCGTGCTAAATTGTAATTGTAACCCGTAAAAGGAGTCGTATAGAGTGTAGCATGGTTAATGCTTTAGGAAGTAAGAAAATGTAACGTATCTGTATCTCCACCCTAATTTACCTCAACTCTTTACGAGATGATGATTGATCATCTTCATTTATTATTTCTTCAAAAATTGAAGTGGATAGAAGATGAGAAAAAAATGACGGATCCGACACGCCGAAGAATCTCTCGTAGACTAACCTATCCATTTCAGGCAGGGCAAAGCACAGGAAATTTAGTTGTGAGGGAGATACGGAATGTATGCGTGCGGCGGCATTATCACAAAAAGAGTGTGGGGAACAAAGTTATTCATAGCCAACGCCCCTTCTTCAAGCAACTCTACCGGCTGGGACTTGATTCTGAAATTCATCTGGGACTTGGCTTAGAATTTGACTTTCCGCTACAACCTGGGAAAACTTAATTGCATCGAACAACCTGGTCTACTACAGACCATCAAGATAAGGACCAATATTGTTAACACTGGAAATTATCTAAAAATATTCCGGAAATTTGATGCAAGAACCATTTACGATTCGAAAGTGTTTGGCAGCAAATTAGTAGCCTAAGAAGATAAATTACATTACACGTACAAGCAATGTATTGGGAAAGATGATCTTTCCCTACACGTAAGAGAAATGGAGCTCGAATTTATCAAGCTCGAACAATGTGCTGATGGAAGCCGACAGGAAATTAGGCATATCGCAAATAGCAAGTACCGAATGTTTCGGTAGAAAAGCTTACTAGATTTTTATAGGAGAATTTGATGGAACTACGCAGGATGACATAGAAAGACAGGGCGCCATATTAACCGAACACCACACAACGAAACATGAGCAACGTACTGGAACACTCCCTCAGATTGGATTGGAGATGATGAAAGAAAGGTAGCAGAACAAACATTGCACAAATTCTCACAAGCTCTTTTTTACTCGTACACTGTGGCGAGATTCCAATGCAAGTTCCTTATGCAAAGAAATCACCGAATTTAGGAACGGCATGCCTGGCCTTAGTGTACAGGCCGAGCAGAAGAAAGAAGAAGAAAGAATACCAGGGTTTTTTCCCGTTAGTCCCATTCACTTGTTCATTTCAAAGGATTCCATTTGTATTTCACGTACCACATACGCACACATCACAAACTCCAGTTACAATTCTTGGAAGGCAAACGAACTTCAACCTGGTTGAAATGGCTGGCTTAGAAATAAAGCCCTAGCAAGGAAATGTAGAAAAATCTCAAATCTACAGCCCAGAAAAAACTAGGGTAACAGCAGAATATAGCTTAACTTTCAGTTGAGTAGTTGTAAGATAATAAGGCCACAAAGTACAAGGCACAATTTCCGCAGTTACCCGGGTTCTACTTATCTTTGGGAATGAATAAGTCTCAAAGTTTGAGGAGATGAGATGAGGAAATGGGTTAAGATGGAAAATTCCAACATTCGCCTTCCTTGCCATTCGTCGTACCTTCCCATGCCATTTCAAGAAAACCGAATCGCGTTTTCCTAGCTTGTCACCTTTCCTCTACAAATTCACAGTTAGTTTTCTTCAAGAAAAAAAGAACCACGAATGGGCTTCTATGCCATGCAATGCATGGACCGAGTTTTCTAGGTGCCAATCAAAAGTTGTTCCCACACTGCGTTTCACATTAGGCTAACTTCTCCCTTCGTACTTTTTTAAGATTATTTTTGGTGTTCTACTTTTCAACTTACTCCTGAAGGTTCACAAGTGCTATATGACACAGTCTTACCCTAACGTAACGTGCCTAGGAACTTGGAAAAATAGTTGTGCGAATTGAATGCAGAAAGTTCCAAATCGTTGCTTTACGAAGTCCAACTCAGAGTCAGAGTCAACTTGACAATTGCTCACCTCCATTTTGTTCTGTACTAATGTAGAAATGTTATACGGAAATACAGCTGATCTGCCTACTTAACAACGAACTTAAGTTAGTTTGCCAACGTGGAGAAAGCATATTTTCTCTTGACGCTGCTAGTCAAAGAAACTTTGGACTTACCAGTTCGTTGCTGAAATAACTTGGCTCCTTCATACCATCCTTTGGTTTGCTCACCACTTTGTCCTGAAAAAAATAAAATAAAATCACTTATTCCAAGGTTTCTGTACCAAAATGGATCTGTACTGAAAATAAAAATATCTTATAAAACTTAACAAAAATCATGTTAACTTGGCCGGCACCATCAAATCTGATAATCTGACTTGAGTTCCAATCAGGCTATCCCATCCCATCCAAAATCAAATATTTGCTAGTGTTGCCACCTCGCATTGCTCTTTCAACGACTTTAGCACTACCAGTGATGAGATGACAGGTGAAAAATAAAATAGATGTGTCATTTTGAAAGCGAAAGTTTCTTAGTGTCAAAGCTGGAGCTTAAATTTGAAATTACAAATTTCTTTCTCAACCGTTGGCCTACCATATGAGATAAATCACATGCAAAATAAAAAGAACAAGTTTTTTCATTTAAAAGGTTTAGAACATTCAGTCAACAGAATAGGCTTCCCATTGCCATTGAAATGCTGGAATCAATTTAATGAACATTGACGGTCCTTGGTCCTGCCGGCATGCAGCACCATAAAGCTTATGCAGACTTGTATTACAAGTCTTTCCAAAATTTCTAGCGCTAGGGTTGTGCTTCGCCCGAAAGCTACTTTGCGAAACAGTCTTGCTGTTACATTTGGTGGTCAGTGCCAGACATGCAGAAAAAGATGTAGAATAATGTTGAACAATCTTACACATTTTTAAAGAAAAATAACCGCTTGAATTAATTTAATGCTAAACCTGTCAAGCTCAAGGAGCACAGATGTGTGTTGAGCGCTTCAAAAATGTGGTCCGATGGTTCGAAATATGGTGGGTTTTAGGGTGGTAGAGCGAAAAGAACGGAGCAATCAGCCAAACAAGATTTGATGTTGATTTTAGATTTTAACTTAGCTTCGTTTCATCAAGGATCACATATTGCGCCAGGTCTAAGACAAGCTTGTATCTATCTTCTTTGTCGTTTCATCAAGTGAATGGATAAAAGGGTGGACGAATGTAAAAGTAGTATCTGCTACTTGGACCAGCACTTGGGCAGAGATTTTCAAGGAGGTAAAATCGTGCATTCCATCACGTCTCACCGATAATACGCTTATAAAATATCGCGCTTGCCTTCATCCCAAACGCCCTGGCGTGGTCTAGGTGAAAGTTTGCAAGAAATATTGGGACCCCAGTCAAAATGACTGAGTTCCAAACACTAGAAATTTGATTCCATCTAAACTTCAATTAAATCCATTTTTTTTAAATTTTGATCGTAAAACACGTTGAACCCTTCCAATCTAAAATACCAATGACCCCGTTGTTACCATTCATTCACTTGCCTCTGTATTTTATTCCATCTGTACGAGAGAATTCAGCTCCTGTTTTGCTATTACAAGACAAAAACACGTCCACATCGAACCTGACGTGATTCTCAAAGAGCGAGCCAGTTTATCGCAAAAAATTATGTATGAACTTTTGCATTGTTACCTTCGCAGGTCTACTCGAGGACAGGTTCTTAGAAAAATAACAATGTACTTAACACATCGTTAAAATCTAATTCGATCACTGCGAAATGGGAACTTGTAACATTTAGTAGATTCAGATGATTTTGAAGACGCATGATTCCTAGGCATCCCATCCCAAGATAACAATTCTGTCAATTCTATCTTTAGAAACATAGCGAAATTGGGCAAAACAACCGGTCGACTAGTTAAGGAAAGTTAGACTTGACACTGACGCGGTACGAATACAAATTAAGCAAATCGGTGGAGGCGTGAAGATTCGATTGACCAACTCATTTCACTTTTTAGTATACTCTAGTTGACAAGCGATAAACTTTGCACATTTTAGTATTGCGCTGCGGAACTTTATACTATGTACATCTCCACAAATGTAGAACGATTCAGCCAAAAACCAACAAATAACTGAAAAGTAGGAATATGAATTTGAACAAGCTGAAAACAAATAGTACGTCTGTCTGCTTTAAATTTGCAATGCCATTCCCATTCTTCATTTCATTGAAGTTTACCTATTGGTCCACCTTATCAAGGATCGTATGTTTTCAGCTGTACAATTATAATGCATAATAAATTTGAACTGGGATAAATGCCAATGTAAACAAACCTTTGTGCACGAGCTTCTCGCTACATTGCTAATTTACCGTAGTATATGTCTATTACGTACACAATGAATGAAATGACAATACAAGGCAAATTGCAAATTGTTCAGAATACACTGCACCCTGAAGTAGGCAGGCAAGCATTAAATTATGTAAGAGCCGTAAATAAAATAACTGTAGTACGGCCGATGAGATATTTGCCCACTATGCCCACCAACTAACTGTGTTTGAAAGCTTGAATTGTACTCGAGATATAAATCCAATAAAACAGTTATTAACTGATATCCTGCAAAGTCAAAGGAAACGATAAATTCAAAATCCTTAACATGGATTTATTTCGGTTGGTGGGTATCACCAATTGGCTAACGCTACCAGGAATATACTAATTTTGTGTGCAAAAATTCTAAAGGTTAACCATTGCACTACCAGAATACATTTTTTGTCATAGCCGAAGCGTCGGATCAGAATTCGAAACTAACAGATTTAACCCGGCGCTGGACATGAATTTTGTGCGTTTGATGGAATATAATTTAGAAAGTCCTTTAGTGCGTGAAAAGGAAAAACTACTTTGAAGACCGTTCGAACTTTGAGGACCAAAATGGGCAAATTGATTCAACTTTGTAAAAACCGAGAGGATGGTGTGACCGACATATCAACAAAACTTGACGTTTTATCACAATTGACGCCTCAGAGAGCAACTTTTTAAGCAAAAGTTAAAACTTAAACCAGTATTTCAAGTTAAGTTGGCCGGTGTCTGGTATCCAACAGTTTTAATCAAAAAGTCCTAAATTTTCATTCTGTTTTATTTCAATGTGTGAGTGCATTGTACTTGGGAAGGGAAGTACTTTGGCCGCACAACAGCTCCAAAGACAACAAAAAATAATCTACTGGCATACTTTCATTAATCGAATCATTTGTGAATTGTGATCAATACTGCAAAATATTTTTCTTTGCAAAAAGCGATCATACATAAGGTTTGTCTTAGAAAAATTAGTGTTTGTAAAAATCTTAAAATCAATAAAACAGAGTTTAAAAGAAATTAAATACAATCCAAACCGAGAACAACTAAATTCTAGTTTTTAGAAGCAGCTAATCTCAAAATTGCTGGATTTTTTTTTATAATACTGAGATTCTGGTAAAGCTTTCATTATAATTTTTTAGCCATGTTCGGCCGTTCTACATGGACGGTATCTTCATCAAACAATTTGCGCTTGTCCTCACAGTCACAACCTCAAACTTGACGCCGACTGGTCTTGAGTGAACCACAGGGTCAATTCCATTACTAGTACAAAAGCCATTACAAAACGCCAGTTGTGCTTGTAACTTTGTAGGTAACTTTTTTTCTCTCTTTAATTGCAAAGAATTCTTTAGGATGAGGACAATGCTACACAATGCAATTTAAGAAGTTTGAACATAACAAAATAATCTTAGTTTTTCATCGTAAATGCAAGTGTAGTACCAGTGACTGAATCACACTTCTTTGCACGTTCTGTCTGACTGAATATGAATTTCAAAGATGATATATACTAGAAAACGAGTACTTCATCTCTTCAACCTCCTGCCATTCCACGCGAATTTATGGCCTGACCGACTGAGGCTGGATTCCGTAGTCGTTCTAGTCACTTTGTTTCTCATAAAAAAAGTTTCGCGCTAAACATCTTCCAGGACATGTCTACAATCGTAATTACTAGCCAAAAAAATAAACATTCATTCAAAACTCATGTTGTTATTTGGCTGTGAATCTTTTCGAGATTCAGATTCAGGACAGAAACTCGGTAGTTAAGCAGAAAGAATGTCTAAAAAGTAATTGATCGCCGAATTCATGCTGCTCATATGAAAGGCAGTGCTAGCGAGAGCAATTCCAAAATTCCAATGAAACGTAAAAAAAATGCAATGTACAATTCTATGGAATCAACTGGAGGAGATAGATGCGTGTGAAAAGTCCACGATATTTTCAATGCCCCCGTCACTGACATTGCAAATGCTAATGTTTAATCTTAAATTATGACAATGACAATAAATGGCTTCCAAAAACCACCACGGTTGTTGGTACTAGTTAGTTGGGACTGCTCTGGGGACAAACGAGTTTCCACTTAAACGACAACTTATACATTGTAACTTTGTAAAGTACAATTGCAATTGTTTGCAGGCGAAGCTGCGAGGTAAATGTTTTGTTAATGCTGGGAAGGAATTTTGTTACATCCTGTCAAACCTAACTTCCAATTAAAATCAATTTGAGAGATAGACAGAGCTCATTCATTGAGTTAATATTCAATTAAGATAAAGCGAACATGATATCACTGACATCACTGGAAAATTAAACTATCAATTCAAAACCTTTGAAATATTCATTCATTCACAGACATTTTATAACCATAATCGATTAAAGAAGCGCCGAGTATGTAGCAATGATTTCTGTGGAGACAATTCATTACTAAGATACCAAGATCCAAAGACGATGCCAAATCGGCAGAAGCAAGGAGCAGCTTTGCTAGACATCCATAATTTAGTAATTTTCGTTGAAATTACCCTCTGATGTACAGTTATGGCGTGATGTATTGGCGATGTCGCCAGCTCAAAAAATGCAATACTAATAAATTGAAAATTAGAAGGTGAGCTTTACTAGTAGTTCGACTTTCAATAACCTTCCCACCGGTTCACGATTTTATGCTGCAATGTGCAATTTATCTTACAATCTACAAGTTGAAGGAATCGTTGAATCTAAAGATTCAAGGAATAAAACTGAGGACCGAAGACTAATTCCACGTCCACGTTCACCTCCCTCTAATTTTTTCTCTCGTTTCTTCTCTCCGAGCAGCGAGACTAATTACATCGACTTAAAAGTTTATATCAAATTCAGCTTCTTCCCTGCCATTCTTATACGACATTTTGCAACATAAAAGGAAGCTGAACTTCTAAAAAGGCTCGACTCGATCAGTGAAAAAAAACATTTCCACACTGCAAGCAATTATTTTACTTTTCTCCTTTCTTTTTGGCGAATTCAGTGGGAAATCCTCCAAAATCCTCTCATTCCCTCACTTCCAGAGAAGTAAAATACTTTGGCCAGCGTCTTTAAATTAATTACAAGAATTCCTAATATATCATTCAAATGCAAATCTCTTGACTTCTTTACTTTGGAACGAAGATTCATTTACATAAATAACGCCAAGGCTCGACATGACAAGTTGGCAGTGTCCGTATTCCACAATCATAGTCGTACTGTACTGAGGAAAGCAAAAGTAATCATTAAAAAATGTATAAAGAACAAGACTGTCCTGTAAGAATTTTATTCAGGAGAGGACACAATGAGCTAATCAGGCTATGAAATGCAATCCTATCTGTGACGAATTTCTTTTTGTGATTAATTTAATTTCAATTCAGACCAACCTGACCGTGTCTGATTGTGATTTTGAGGTGGCAGCCTAATTTATTTTGCTTCCAAACATCAAAATATGGCAAAATCTAGCGCATTCACAATATTTTGCATCATATGGCAAGCACTAATTCTGATTTCGAAATATACTACAAATATTACAAAATTACTCACCACTGTGAATCCGGGTAAAATCTAATTCCTCTCCTGAGTAGGCACAAGAATTCCAACTTCCCAAATCAACTAAAATCTTGTCAAATTCTTCTGTCTGACTTTTTTTCGCACTGTCACTGCCAGACAAAGAGAAACCACAACAGAACAGAGGCAACTAAAAAATATTGCAAAGATTTCCTTTCACGTAACTCCAACTCCAGTCACTAATCACTATTCAATTCAGAATTCACTCACTATGTACTTGCAACAATCGCCAGAATCACCGCAAGGATTTTACAACAATCCTTTGTGCTATAAAAGTGTAAATTGTAAATGCAACAATGCAGTGCAATAATATTGTTACACAGAAACAGCAGAGAAATTGTGAGTAAGACTTTGCTGGCTGGACCGTCGTAAGCCCCAAGTTTTCTTTGTTCGCTTTGCTTGGATTGACACTGACCGGTTTGGAATTAGAATAGAACAACAATCAGATTTTTCTGTAAATCCGACCGATACCGATTATTTCGAAGAATCCTTCAAACCACCTTGGTTTAGTTGTTTTCCTAGAATTCTCAAAAAGTTCACACTTTGACAAACTGGAAATTACACAATTGGAATGCACTCCATGCATGCATGTGTGCTCGCTCAGATATTATTCTATTTTAATACCAATTCAAGGCACTTAAACTTGAATCCTTTCAATTAAATAGCTCAAGTTATTCAGCGTCACGCTCCACTCCTTCACTCTCGAACTTCTTCATTAATTAAACAAATAAAATATTTAGAAGTTTGTTCGTGTTGTTGTTAAATCCCAGGGACAAGGGAGGACGAGTTGCATATATTGCATTTGTATATTGTAGTGTAGATAGTGCAGTGTGGGAAATCGGGACTTATTTGATGACAGATGATTTGGTTGGATTAGTTGGAATGTGAATTGTAATTTTAAATGGGATAATTTGAATGGATAGAGAATATGGGTTGGAATGTAATGAAGAGATTTTGATGATGAAGAGCGTTGAACTTCCTCCTCCTTCTTGAGTCGAGTCTTCTTCTACTTCTTCGTCTTCGTCCAATGCAATGCAATAAAAACTTTTAAGTATAAAAGTACACGATGAGACTCTGTTAGAGACGACTACAGACTGCTTTCTCTTCAAAGCTCAAATTTCATTCAATGTAATGGGAAAATTAAATTGTCGTAATTCGTAATGCTTAGGTAATGGGGGAACGGGCAGGCAGAGTAGTAGTATTTTGTGAGAATTACTCTGAAAATTAGTTTCCTTTCTAAATTGTGAAGGATTAATTAACCTTTGGAGTTTTGCATTCCTTTGAGAGATCCACACGCTCAATGTGATCTTGGACGGACGGACTCACTCACGACTTTGAGTTTCTCTAATGTAAGTAGGGTTTGTAGAGTAAACGTCTGAACCAACTGAACGTATGCACACAGCACAGCACTAAGAAATTAAATTATTGCCCAAATAAAAGGGAAAAAGAAATTAGCAAAAAGTTGCATGCATCCAGGCATATAAGGATTTCCTCAAGAATTGTTTTTGTTTACTTTACAAGTCATTTGGATGGCACAACAAAAACATTCACTTCCCTTGCGTCTTTCTTGCGTTAGTCGAATAATCCAAAAAGGGTTGAATGATGATGAAGTGGAGAAATAGAAATCTTTGAGCTTCGCTTTGGGAGATTGCAATTGCAATTGCAAAGCAATATTTATTAACAGCTTCGAGGAAAGGAGCAATAAAATTGCACATGGGCCAGTGAGCTGAAGTGCAGTGATGAAACTTGAAAATGGGGTCGATGTGTATGTATGTACTCAAGAATGTGGCTATTTTTAGAACAAATTGTTGTAAGTTAGTGTTATATTGTTGTCCCCGTTCATTTCACGGATTGCATTACAACAATTTACAGAAGTGTCAATTTTGAAAAGAACACACTTTACACATGTAAGTTGGTGTGAAATGCCAGCTAGAAGGAACAATCACCCTCTAAGCCAAACCAATTGAATGGAATGCGAGTGCAGCACTATTTCTTCCTGCTGGTGTGGAAGAGTTGTTGTCATTGTCATTCCATTTTGGCATATGAACCAGATAATAATTTACTGTTCAGTTTCAGTTTATCAGTCCTGCCCCTGCCTGAGCCGGACATGTGTATTTAAAGGAGTAAATACTAAATGGGGAATGAATGAATGCTATCTTTCCGCGATTGTCAACTTTGTCAACAGAGCTGATGATGACCGGCTCGTTTTGTTGTGTTTTTGTAATTCGCGATTGCGAAATCTATTTGACAGCTGAACTTTTGAACAAACAAGTGTCAATTTTCCAATTATTATTGTTTCAATAGCATTTGCGGGATATCCCAATATCTTGTGCAAATAAGCCACAATTTGAACGATATTCTTCAGACAGCACCCGGATAAATTTTGTTTTGCAGTTTTCTCCGGTTCATTTCCTTGCTAGCTTCACTTGAAAAAGCTTCTGGAGATTTTGTAGAGAAAGTTAGAGAGGTTGTTTTGTGGTCTTTTCTGGCTGATGTCTGAGGATGACAGGAATCATCGAGGATCGGATGGATTTGTGATTTGTTAGGCGATGTCGATTCTGTTCAGCCTTTGTTGTGCCCTGGCTAGCCCTGATACTGATAGATATCAAATTTCAAGGCTTTGAAACCAGAAATAGGATCGATGTGAACTCAAGTGACCTATCGCACTTGCTTGCACTGCACAGCTTCTTGCCATCGACCAAATAAATAGAAAACTGTAAACCAAACCATGGAATATATCTTCAACTTTTTGAATAGAATCGAAGAATGGATTCAAAACATTTAGGACCCAAACTTAAAGGAAGTAGTACATTGCACGTTGCACTAGAGAGAGCAATCCAATCACCAAAAGATCGTTTCCTGGATAAAAATGAAAGGGAGCACAAAATAAATATACGACAACAACAAATCACGACCGGGCACTCTTGTGGTACTTTAGGGATTTGAATACACTTGACTTCCGAACGGATTTCCAATCATCGACAACAACTGTCGAATCTCTTCGAAAGTGTCCGTTGAGACGGGGAATTGTAAGTTTTTACAATGCAGCGAGGAATCAGTTGGGGCCGGAACAACTCTTTGGATGGACTAAAGCATAGTTGGACCAAAATTTTCATCAATAGTTGAGACTTTACAAAACAGTATAGGGAAAGGTATGGAGAGGACAGGTAAGTTGATTGGATATCCCAATGCTGGTGTAGCAAAGGGATTTTACGAGTTGAGCAACCACCATCAGAAGGTACAAACTCAAAGGTAAACTAGTAAAATGTGGGTGGAGGAAAATCCTTTGAAATGCATCTAGTTACATTAGGACTTTGGCCAAATATCTCCCCCCAAATTTTTTTTACAGGTATTCGTAGTAGTAGTGTGAATGAAGGGGTTCTACCTTAGGAAGGCCTGATGGAAAATTTTTCATATACCGAAGAATAATGGATGACTACAACAATAGAATACGCGAAGAGTACAGGTGCTGCAGGTGTATCCCCATCCCGGTTCTATCACTTCTATGCCAGAGAAGAGATCTCATCCAAAGTACCTGAGACTACAGAATAAGCGAAAAAGTTTCAAGTCGTTATGCCCTGCAGGAAAGAGAACAACCCTCTCTCCACACCTGTTTAGGTTGTAGTTTGCGGGCATTGGCGCTTTAGCGATTGATGATATATGTAACATGATATGAAACACCCTGCCAAGCACCTGCACCACCCTTCTGAATGTTTTTGAATAAAAGTTAAGGGTGAAAGGGTAAATATCGTAGACTCAGAGTCACACGTACACACGTAGAGTAGTACGTATGGTCTGGAATACTGAATAGTCAAATTGTTTACAAATGTGTATGGGGTTTTACGCTTTAGCGTAAAGATGATTTTGATTAGGGAAAACTATATTTCAATTGTCCTTTGAGGTTGATGTCGTCTGCTGAAATTCCATTTCAACAAATATTTTCTAGTGGGGTAGCGATAAAAAGCTTTTATTACCGCTAAGTTAAGCTGCAACCAAGTTAGTGTAGCTCTGAATGAGTATCCACTTTGGAAAGCCTGACTTAACATTATTTCCCCGAAGGATCGAAAAACCTGCACCATTAGCATTAGCATCATTGAAACAATTTCTGGAGTGATTTACTTTTACCTTTACTGCAGCTATAGATATGTAGAGACATAACTTCAACTTCTAGAATTCTTTCACAGTTTTCGATTTTCGTTTTACCAAATTCGATGTTGCAAACGAACTGTGATGATCTCCTGACGACCCGGCACGGTGTTTGAGTCGAGATCGAGGTTGAGGTAAAGATAAACGCAACCCGCAAAACTATGGGATGCGGACTGCGGACGCGATTAATGTACGAGAGAAAGTCGAAAAGCCTTCGAATTACCACTAGGCTAGCAGCACCATCTGTGCCATCATAATTTTCTGAATTGGTCTTCCGTTAATTTTATTTTCTGGATTAAGGGCGTAAGGACTAAGGCCAAAACACGTCTAACACGATTACAAATTGTAATTTCTGCTAGTGCTTTCTGTAATTTATGTACTTAATCAACTACTTTATGAAATAAATATCAGATGCACGACAGTGCGACGGAGACGAGATACACGAGTACTGTCTTTCCATGCAAATGACATGAGACGTAAAATATTGCCAATTCCCTAATCTTAGAGGCAAGTTATTACGATACGAGGAGCACAACAAGCATCAAAATTTATACTTTATTCCTTGTTGGTTTACTCGAAAGCACGATTTACATCACAAACAATATTCAAAATAATCGCAAAAGAATTCAAAAAAGGTACTGAAATTTTAAGGAATGGCAGAGATCTTTTAGGAAGTTTTCAAACCGTTTGAAAATTACGTATCAACAAACAAATTTCAATGTTACACTCTGTACAATTTCACAGACATGACTGGCACGAAAAATTGTCGAGTTTAAAGCAATTGCTTTCTTATAATTAAATAGTAGGTGCAAAATTCGGTGTATTTCTTATCTCTCGTTAAGAATATCGGTACTTATGACTGGAGGAAACGAATTGCTTGGAAACAAAGATCCAGCATTTACCTAGACTACGCATCCTTGACAAGTAGTGAAGAAATGGTACCGTCGGCTTCGTCTCTCCCCTCCGATTCCTTGGTTTCATCAGGTGATTCAAGTCCAACTGGAGATCCGATACTCTCACTAACCTTTTGACTAAGGCTTCCATCATCCAAATTATCGAGCTCCCCACGAACAAAGTCGGCCAAACGATCAACAAAATCGTCAACGCCATCATACCCTGTTAACAAAGAACAGGCGGAATCAGAAAGAGAAAGACTGCTTGGGAACGTCACTTAAATAATGTAAAAATCGGTCATTCGCAGTAGCTAGAATTAGCTTTCACAGCTGGTGAATGCCCAATGATGTGCATTCACCTAGGATTTGTTGTGAGCTCTCGTTCACATTTTCATTTAAAAAGTATCTGGAAGGAAGATTACCTTACCTGGAAAAGCATTAATGTCAATTATTGCTAGCCTCCCCGTAGCAGATTCGATGACAACATCAACGCCAAAGAGGCTCAATCCTAGCAATCCACGAATTGATTTGGCAACCGTTCCAAATGCTTCACGAGATGGCTCAAACTTTTGCCCATCAGGCATTTCCTCTTCCAGTTGAACGGTTAGTTGATTGCAAGACGATGGCTTGGAAATATCCCCGCTATGAAAATGTATTGGCAAAGTACCTGCAAACATTAGTTAACGATTACTTTTCCAAACGGCGGAAGTATTGTTGCGTTGATCAGTGAGAGTAAAGGTAATTTAATTCCTCACTTTCGGATGCAAAAAGGTTTTTAATGGAAGGCCTTTCCACGACGAAACTATGATCACCAATTACAAAAATCTTGTATAAGACAGCATTGTGATTTACGAAAGACTGGACAACACAGGGGAATCCACAATCAGATAATCCTCTCTCGTTGAACACAAGGGTGAGCTGAGAAAATAA
>JAQGCM010001570.1:0-14673 GCA_034699705.1 Hymenaphorura dentifera | reverse complement strand
TTGATAAATCCTTTAATCGGTGGTACCTAATTTAGAAATTTACCCCAGGTCAATCGGTAAAACAGTTTTTTTGAAAAGTTGTTTAAATTGGTTGCATCCTTTATGGTTCACCCTGTATATTTTTATTCCAAACTTTCATTAGATAGCACTTGAGTTTTGCATTCATCCCGTCGTCAACATTTAATTAACAAAAATTGTATTGTATTCTTTGCTTTCTAACGTCATTTTGGTTGATGTGATTTCAGTTTTCACGCCTCTGCGCCTACTTCCTAAATTCATATTTTTAATTTACTATGTTGCTCGTCCCCTGCCTTGGTTTGCATTGCGTGTAGGAATTCTTTTTTGGTTTCAAAAAGTTCTGACTGAAACTCACTCATCCAACTTTCCTTTCAAAAGTATATTCTGACATCAGCCCGAAGGGAAATGTCAGATAGTACGAACTCTGGAAATGAGTAACTTTGTCTAGGTATTATTTTGCTTTCACCAATCTGGACCTCGTTCATGTTCATGTTCCTATCCTACTTTGATTTTCACTTCAAAAAGTTTTAAGATGACTAGAAACATCCTTTTTAGCTAAGTTTTCACTACTACTACATAAGTACTATGAGATCCTTTACTTTTTTTATCTTCATGGGAACTCTGCTACACGCTGTGTCAGTCAGGTATGTCAAAATTCTTTGGAAAGGTACTTTTGACGTTGAAAATAAACCATGTTTCTGCTTGCTGTTTGTTTGAAGAAATGTTATCGTATCAAAATTGAAACGAGTAGAAATATCATGCGATATGAATGTGGCGTCACACGAGACATCAGCTGAAACTTCCTGTTCAAGTCAGTCAATCTGCTAATTCCGGTTCTTGTCCGATTCTACATCATAAGAAAATATCAGGAAAGATTGAGACGTCAGAGTTTTGACGGGGAGACATTTTTGTTGATTAGAATCGAATTCACTGAAAGTTGTAACTTTGTAACTCTTAGCTGTAGATTTGATGATAGGACAGAAAAGCACAAAAGAAGTTTTCGTTTTGGCAGAATTAAATTTGAAATTTTGACTTCAGGTGTAGCGTGCCAAATTTTCAAATTTATTAAAAGTGTGTCGAGTGCGGACCCATAACTCTTGCGCGCTAACTCAACCACTTCATGACGACTTACGTACGAACGATGCCATTCTTGGCATGAGTTTGGTTAATCCTGTGCTGCTCTGGATGTATACATCCGGTACTAGGCGAGCCACATTTACTGTTCCGGTGTAGTAGTTTTTCATGTTTGCAGTTTATGGGCAATATTTTCTGCAAAGTACGCCGCGGCTCAAAACCCGGTTTGATGATGGCCGTAGTGCCATAGTGCCAGTGTATCGCACTTGTGAATCTTTTGTTAGTCTGTCTCGTACGTTGGCCACACCAATGACTTTTGGTTCAAAGCGTTCCGGACCACAAACCACACTTCCCGGTCACAATTCTGGCAACTAGGACTTTCATTGCTATCGGTTATCTTCCATCAATATCATTGTGTTGAACGATGTAATGTCCAGAATTAGACATCAGCGTGGGATTTATGCCCTAAATTAATGTCACCGTTAACCCTTTCGATCATTGATGAACGTTGGGAAGTATCTAGGAATTTCAGCATGTATCACAAAGCAAAACAGAGCCAAGAAAACTTGAGCAATGTTTTGAAATTTAGAAATTAAACTGCTATGAACGCCTTTTCGATCTTTTGCTCGACCTATTTTATGCAAAGCACGAATTAGCTTTCGAATTGTTTCTAAGAAAATGGAACTACGAGAGTCAAAGTGCTCTCTTCTACCTACCTCCGTTGTTTTTTGTTCCAAGTTGGAAAGTAAATCCCTTTTGATTTTATGTGAAGAGGTAAAGAGGACTTACATGGGCCATTCACTTTCCAATTTATGAAATGAAGTAAGATTTAGAGGTAACCAGAACCACAAATCTCAATTTAGTTATTAGACTAACTTTGTGAGTTTCTTGGCTTGGGTTGGAAGGAAAAGTTGAACGTCCTGGACTAGAGAACTTTATTGCTCCGATACAAATTCACGAACACATGCATGTTGTATGCATGCATGCAGCAGGCTTGGTGAAAGGAGTAACTTTCTCCATTACGCACTCCTCACTTGTATAAACCATGAAAACGTTTCATGGAGCATTACGACGGTCTCTCGTAAATGTCTTGCCAAACAAAGTCCAACAAAGATTTCGCCGAGTTCGCTACAAGAACTGAGACGACATCAGAGTTAGTCAGTCTAGGTTTGCATGCGGGCTGTGGTAAAATCGTACATAGTCGTCGTAATATGAAAGCAAGTCTTTTGGTCTGGTCTCTGGACTCACAGTCACAAGTCAGTAATTTAAACCTACGCATGAATCTATGGCAAACGAAGCCCAGTCATCCCCGGAACCTAAGATATCTGGCTGGGGTCTACGTGATGTAATGGACGCCCTTAGGGGTCCACCAACATTCCGTGTGATTTCTGAGATTCTATTAATTACGCACATGCAACCTTCGTTTTCATTTTCACTTTGGCCAAGAAAATTATTTTCCCCTAGCACTTTCTGGGCAGTTTAGTTCTCACATTGAGAGAAAGTGTTTGAGTTTCTTCAGAGTTGGTAGTAATGCGAACGCCGCATATGCACAGTGGGACGGGATGTAATTAAATCAACTAGGAAGCATTGAGGCCCATTTCATTTTAAAGCGAAGAATTATGACATGAGCGTAATAATTGAATTCGCTTGAACCCAAAACTTCGGTCTAAGAGGGTGTGTGGCATTTTAATGTCTATTCAGGCTGAAAGAAGCGGTGAAATATTTCCTCCCGAAATGCTCGTGGATTTGAAACGAAAATCAATGTCTGAAATTATGGTCTGTTCGGACCAAGAAATTTCATACATTTATTTTTATTCAGAAAATAATTAGAGATAATTGAAGCACATTCTCAGCGTCAAAATGCTGCCCAAAGAACTTAGACTTTGTCCTTATTCCGTTTTCAAAGAGAACTTGTGTTTTTTCCTCCAGAATTTTGTAGTTAGCTTAGCACAACTAACAACCAATCTCATCTTGGAATAAAACTAATTTCATTTAAATAATGATGGGGAGCAGGAATAATTTCACTTTGTGAGTTGAGACCGTGGTCTTTAAGCAAGCTAAATTTATTTCGATAATTGGTGGGTGTGGGTATTTAGTAGTTTTTGAAAAAGTCCTTTCATTTGCTGGTCCCTTTTGGAACACCCAGTAATTAGTTAAAGTAAGGTGTCTCTTGACTTGGGAAGAAGAAGAGACGAAGAAGAAGAGTTAAGATCTTCAGTCTTCCTCTCCTCTTCTTTTCTCTGGGTTCATAAATGAGCTAATGATACGAAGGATGCTCTCATGAATCCCGACGGCTTATTAGTCATCGTAGATAATGCATGGGAGACGTGCGCCCAGCATACAAACTAGGATTTAACAACACTTCTCGTCGAAACTTAGCAACTATATTCTTCCTTAAACATGGTCTGTGCTCCACTACTGCATTAGCTATGCTTCGCTAACTTAGACATCCGTTCTCCATGCAAAAACACAGCCAAGCAGAATGAAGAAAGCAAAATGCAGACGAGAAGGGAAAGTAGAAAGTAGCTTGCTGGATATAGGTTGTTAACTCTCGAAGAAAACAGTCTTTGCTCCGCCACTTGAGGAAAGGAAAGACAAAATGTTCACTTAACTTAAAAAAGTAATGTTTCTTTCACCGAAGGAACTCAGCATAACTAATCCATTTAGCGTGCCCTTCCATTCCACTTGCAAATAATCCTGATAAATGCCCGAATATTTATGCATTGTACATCCCAGGGAGTCTTAAACGCAGCACTTCAATCCATTCACCAAAATGGGCTTCAGCTTAAATCCCAGATTCTGATGACTATATGAAATGCAAAACAAAAGACTTTCTTTCAAATGAGAGAAAGGAAAAGCTTTGCCAAAATTGTCCAGCTCTAAGCTAGCTACTCAAAGCTTGGAAGATTCGCTAGGAATACACATTAGTCTCGCGTTATAAAACGTAGCTATTTTATTGGATAAAAAAATCAGATTTAAGAAAATATTTTTTACGGAGAATCGAAAACCACGTGTCTCAGTTAACAGAAAAAATCTGAAGTATTTAGCCCTTCAGCCCCTTCAAACTTTGTGGCGACCGTCGACCGGTAAAGCAATGATGTTTTTTTATCAATTCCTTATTCCGAATCCCATTACCAAGAGTGACACATGAATCGAAAAAAGACGAGAACTGTCAATGTCAATGTTGTGAGGTGCCTGGAGGAGGAAGCCCATATTTGAATTTCAATATGCTTGTCTGTTGATCCGCTCTCATGTTCATTAGTTACTTGCTCAACCATAGCCCATAGCATACAGCATTGTACTAGTGCCGAAAGCTGTTTTCCGACAGAGCGTAGCAAAACAATACAATCATACAGTTTACAATAAAAAGCTCTCCGATTTTTTCTCAGAGCATGAGTATGAGTGACCCGCTGCGCCAAATGGATTCCCACTGATTGGAGTTGAACCGCAGGACAGGACAGTCTCAAAACATAGCTAGGGCACGTTGCCCAGGCCATTATTCATCGGAATGAAAATTTTATTGTTAGCTTACAACCTCCTCGCTCCCTGGGCGTTTGAACAGGCGAAATTGAACTCACAGCTCAGAGTAAAAGGTTATGATTTATCATTCTGTGGACTGTGATTATCTAAGGGTTTGCGTGGGTATGTGTTCTTTCAATACTTTAAGACGAATTGGTGCTTAGTGCAATTTATGTAATTGAGTATTGAAATTTTATTATTGAAAGTTCGAAGAAGTTATCCACGACTCGAGGATCTCAATAGTCACTTTCGCTGCTGATGAAAATATAAGAATTTCTGGGCACATTTTGGAAGTTTGCTAGAACACAACGTTGAGTACAAGAGGAAATTGCAGTTGGGAGGTCACTGTTGAGTTGAAGTCTGCAGTTGGTCTTTGTAGTTGGTCGATGATGATTCAGCTTACCTTTAATAAAACGAGGGAATGGCTGTGTTGCATTATTGCATTGCATTGCATTGGTCCGGTGAACAATTGATAAAGTGTTTGTGGTGAGTAACTATTGAAGTCGAAGGCAATGAACCAGGGGGTGGAGGTCAATATTGACCAGCTCGCGCTATTTTCAAAATACTTGCCATAATTATGTTTGCTTTCCACTTAAAGAGACTTCATTACTCTTGTCAAATACACGGAGATTCTTTTTTCTTCTTTTCCCTCTGCATTTGCAGTACTACCCTACAATATTTCCCCCCTTCATTCCGGACCGACTCACTCACTCAGTCCAGCAAACCAATCCGAGAAATAAAACCACAAGAGTGGAGAAAATTTCCTCGATTTTGTCTTTGATTTTAAATGGTTAAGACCGGTCGAGTGAACGCACATGAAGGTGAGTGAGTGGAATGGACTGAAGGACGAAGATCAATATTTTACTTTATGTTTGCTTTGCGTTTGAGAATGCATTTCTCGCACTGGGCTGGGATCGACCTGTCCTGGGCGACTGGATTTTTTGATAAATTTGTCGAATTTGTTATTATATTGAAAGAAAAGTAAATTATCGAACATTGCAGTTCCAGCGTGGCTAAACTTTGACCATCTTTACCACCAAAACTTTCGCCCGATCAGATCAGACTTTTTTTTGTTTCTTCCGGAAACTGAAAACCTGAGTCTTTTGGTTTGACGTCAGAAAAATACGTTTCAATTTCTCGTTGGCAATGTTATCTAACTTACTTTCCCCACACTTTAGCTTGGTTTTTGGTGAAAGTCTATCATTTCACTCAACCATCATTTCTTTTCATTCAGTTGCTCGAGGTGTTCATTTCCCTTGGCTTGGTTATGTATGTGGTTTGTGACCAAGTTCTGTGTGCCCAATTTTCTTTGTGTTGACATTGAGTTGACTATCTGTGACTTGAGGACCAAGGAAGTCTGTGTGAAAAATGAGGAAGTCAGATGGACATTACAAAGGCAATTGCACCCAGCTTATCATTTATTTTCATTTCACACAAAGTCAGTACCAAACTGTCTATTTCTGCTTCGGTGTCACGTGCAACGTGCAGCTCTAATGAATTTCTCAACGTTAACTTCATGGCATCTATCAACTCTTATAACGAAAAAGTTTGATTCAATCTTAGATTCATTGTTTACCAAGCACTCAAAATAAAAACAAGATCTCTAGGCATAGAATAGAGTCAAGTCAGTCAAGACCCTTTGAGTTATGAGTGTGATAATTCTGAGAAATGATCTTATCAAACGGAACACGGTTCACCTTTCCGCTAATTGGGTAAACCTTTCCAGTTGAACAATCGAATGCTTGGACCGAGCTGATTAATTAATATGCCATCTTGACTACCAAAGGGAGTGGTGTCTCGTGTTGGCTGTCTGTTTCTCGGTTCCCCTCACCACTAAAGAATACAGTAGAAGTAAGAATACAATAGCGCCTCCCTTTCCAACCCAAGACAGATGTTAATGTGCGATGTTTGATTTGATTGAAAAAATAATTGGAGATAAATTTGGTAGAGTTGTAACGTTGAGAATTACTGGATAACCAATAACCGTTCTTTGAACGAATTCTAGCATCGTATTTGGGGTACCAGGAGAGTATTCATTAAAAATTGTATTTTCTCCTAACGAGTTTATCACAAAATCATTACCGCACATTGCACAATATGGTATAAAACTTTCTACGTGTACACAGCTGACTGGCTTTGCAAAGATTTGTCCCACATTACAAGATTCTCCAATATATTGTTGGTTAAATTGGATTCTTGAACTTCAAAACTAAATCTGTCTGGATAGACAGATTCATAATTCTTTAACTTTTTTTTTTAAATTTGGCATGATTTGTTATTGCCAGCCCCGCCCTTAGAAAATATTATAATTCTGTAGAAGATGAAGACGTAAAGAATTTTGTTCAAACTTATGAAGCCAGAGTCCAAGCGAACCATGCAAATCCCTTAAGCAACAAAGGTAAATTTTCTTTGAGCATTCTGCGTTGTTACAAGTAGGTTTTGGTTTTATTATCATTTTTATATATTTCGTACTTTGGCTTCGATGTGAAAGTGAATCTGAAACTTAACTTTGTTTAAGCACTTTTCTCCATTCTTCAGTCAGATGTAATATAAATCCCTCCTTATATGTTTTGTGCCTCGATCTGCGTTTTCAAAGGCGCAGAAAAAGAAGCCCAGTAGAGCACACATACATCATAGTATGGTGGACAGGTTTACAAAACAAGAAAGTTTCTCAGAAGTTTATTCTCAGCCTTTTGGTTCATCAAATGGGTTTGATGCGAAGCAAAAGGGACATTTGAAAATACAGGACGTGCATTGCAAACAGTTGCGTCCGCGAATGCAAATTTTTTGGAAGGTGTAATGAAAATAGTCAGGGTGTGTGAATTGCAACCTGATTACCTCTGAATCTAAATGTGAAAACCTTAAAGTTTTGGTGACTAAAATATACGTGATTAAAATTCGACGAATAAAATCAAAACCGTTTCGTGCAATTCTTCCTAGGATCTGCTCTTCTCGCAAAAGAATAGAAAAATGTAAAAAAAAATATAATCATTGGGCATCGGGCCGACCAAGCTATTTTTAACCTCATAACGAATCGGTGATTGATTTGAATAGACCTTGAATGACTTGAATGCGAGTTGATTTTTTACCAGAGGCTTTTTCGTTTTCTTTCACACAAAAGCATCGTGTTAACAAAAGGACCCTCTGGTAATTGAATGCATGATGGACCAGTGAAAATAAGGCGTGAATGAATGTCTAAAGGGAAATTGAAAATGTTACACGAGCTTGTCCTTTGATACAATGTAAGAAGTACATTACATATGTAATGTTACAAAAGCAAAGGCACCACACCAACCTTGGCCTTAGTCCGAGCACCAGCATCACCAGCACCTCACTCAAATCTTATCCAATCTTCGAGGCAAAAAAAGCCGAGAGAAGATGAGGTCGAGTCGACGTGATGATGATGAGCGTGATTTTTCATTCCACTGACCAAAAGAGTGATGCCCATTTGTGAAGGTCAATGCAGGGCTGGAAAGGGTTAAGTACATTGAAAGTCTCAAAAGGCTTTCTCAGATTCGATTTGAATATTCTTTGTGTCAGTTTTGGATTTATGGAGTCTTTGCTTGGAGAGGGGGACTTGATCAGATTGCTTGGCTAGCATTGAATCTCAAGGTGTCACTGACATCACACGGACGGCATCGGTTCGGTAGGCACCCCTTGCCCAGTATTGATTACGTTGTCGGAGCTAAAATCTTAGCCTAAAATTGAATTTCTACAAGTAATTTCATTCCCTGAGGTGTTTAACACATCATGAAAAAAATCAAGTCACATCAATGATCTCGGCCACCTTCGTACGAACGAGCGATCAGTTAAAAGTAAGAAATATAAGGAGAGGCAGGTATGAAGAACTTGTTAAAAAAAGTTGGACCGGTTGAATGCATGCATTGGAATTGGGCCCTGGAACTGGAACTTGCCAAAGGTTCTCTCACTATTATCTCGCCTCCAACATCTGTTCAAAGATCAAGGAGTAATTGGTGGGGCTGTCAGTCGTAAATTGAGGTGAACTGACATGCTCAATTGTTGGGAAAATGAGATGAGTAGAGCACATGCCATTGATGCCATTGCCATCACAATTTAAGATGGATGACCACCGGCTACATATTTTAGTTCAAGAGTGATTCACCAAAAATTACAATTTATTAGGGGTCATTTAAAGTCAAAAACGTTGTGTATTTTCTCACAACTCACAACGTACTTTAAGAACTGTGCAGGGAAGGAAGGTACAGCTCAGTAAAGTGCAAAGGTTGCGTTGCATTCTCTTGTTATTACGTGGCGGATACCAAGAAGTTTCCATTATTTTGAAATTTGACTCACTATTGTGAATTGTGGGGTGAAAGTGAAAGTTTGAGATCAAATAGTGAGGTTTCTCCCATTCAAATTTGTATTTTGAGGTGAAAGGAAAAGTCAGCGCTGTGCTGTGCAGTGCAGTGCAATCAGTTTGGTGGATGAGCTCATTGTGGTTGGTTTGAATTAACCTCGTATTTTGTACAATTTCAACAACCGTAGTAGTCAGTCAGTCCCCAAAGTCAGTCCGTCAGTGACGGAAGGAAGAAACTGCTAAACTGTAGAGCCAGAGCGGCACAGCACAGCACAGCATTCAGATTGACATGAGAATGTTAGAAGAAGTAAAGTTCATTCAATCTTGTCGTTTCGCTCTAAAGATTCAAAACTTTTGCCACCAAAAGAAATGCTTTTACCCCTTTTCTTCCCCTTTATAATATTATATGGAAGTTGTTCATGGAACCGAGACTCTCGTCTCGTCGTCGTCTTCTTCCTCCTCGTCGTTCCTTCCTATAGATTGACAGATCACGGAGCGTGAAATGGAATGAGATGCGATGATTCACACTCATCCAACTTCGTTACTTGCGAGCAAACAAAATCCATACAGAATTTGCCGGGAGGTCTTGGTTGCTTTGCCAGATATAGTCGAGTCTTGTTTACTCTCTCATGTAGTCACCTTGCATGTATGGCTGGTGTAAATTAAATGCAAAGTATGAAACTTGTTAACTTTCTTTGCCCTGAAGGTTCAACACAAAAACTTTGCTCTGTACTGTACTCGACTCGGCTCTCTAAAATTAAAATTAAAGTACATTTTTAAAGAAAAATGCTGAGAAGGAAATGCACTACACTTGACTAATTTCTATTCAATTAAATTAGAAATCCCTCTTACGTGCAGAGACACAGATTAAGCGGAATGTTCCGAAACCGAGTCAGGGGACCTATTTAGTCAATCGCGTATAAAAATTGAACATTAAATTGTGAATAATAGCGATTCAATGTGGTTGTCAGCGGAGAAAGTCGGGGTTTTACGACTTAATCCCAGCACAGAGAGGACGTACTGTGCGAGCGAACGTTTAGCAAATTAATAGGTGAGGGTAAATGGGGAAAATTGGAAGCATTGTTGGTTTGGGGCGAGCACTAGAATGGAATGGAGACATTGAGAGAGCCGCACTGCCTCGGACTGGACGACTTATTCCCCTTGAGTGCAGTGTATAATGAGAATGGCAGCTGGGAAGGACAGGGAAACAGTTTGTTTCGATTTCCTATCCAGTTGATAGCTTTTTGCAAAAGGCAACCTTTTCTTCCGTTGTATTTTCTCCTCCTTTGGTCTTCGACTGCTTCAGAGCCAAAGGAACCTTCGCCCTACTCTTACCACCTATCATTCACTTTTCAACTCAACTCTCTCTTTCTCTGCCTTTCTTCTTCTCCTTTTGAAATGATTAACTTTCCTCACGAGAAATTACTAGAGTGGTTAGCAGGGGGTCGTCTGTCGGCTCGGCTCGGCTCAAGGCCCAATGAAACTTAGAACTTTCGGTTTCACCTTACTTATACTCTTAGGGATTAAGTACCCGGCTCTGTGTAAACAAAGACTGGTCGGTCACACGTACACTTCGTGGGGACAAAATGTTCAGAATTTTAGTACAAGTCCAATCTAGCTCAGAAGGAAAGTGTGAAGTCTCAAACAACCCACTTAAACTTAGCGTAGATAATGCTATGTGGCTGGGTATGGATGTCTGGCTGGGTGACTAATTTATACGACCGGTGTCTTGTGCTGTGCTGTGCTCCGATCCCCTCATTGTTAGTTGTTTTGCAAGTTTAATAATTCACAACCTTAATGTTGTATGTAGTACAACAATGAAGGGGCACCCTTATTGAATGTATTTGAATTCTTTACGGTCATAAACAGTCCTTAAATGTTGTGTTTACAAACACAATCCAAAATTCCGACGGAGGGAAACAATTCATCCTTCCCCGTCGTGTTCCAAGACCAAGATGAACTATGAAGAAAGTGGTGTCGTGACGAGTTAGCTGACAGACAATAATTTGTGAGCCATTCTGTTCAAGGAATGGGGCTCATTTTTTACTTGCACTTACACTCATGCTGAAAATGATGTCTTTTTCGTGTCTTGACCGGTTTAGCTAATTTCTTCATTTTTATTATTATTATTATTTCAGGTTCAGGGTCGGATTCTTATCATGGAGTTGAGCGCGGGTATGCTGAGCATTACGACACAGCAGAACATCAGCAAGATGGACCCAGCGGAGCCCATGCCCATGCATCCGCGTCTAGCAACAGAAACCTGAGTCATGGTGAGTTCATTCACTTTTTCATTTTTTTTAATTGTTTTGCAACAGAGCATTATTGCACGTCAAATCCAAGTATGATGAGGAAAAGCACTAAAATTTCACAAATCGGTGGCACGGCTAAGGACAATTCCTATTTGGAAGAGATCTGAGCACGTATTTATTTTAATAACTGCGCCATAAACTTATGTACCCTTTCATCTTCAACTTTCTTGTGGCCGTATTTGTGTGCCTTACATATGTACATGGACTTAAGCAATGCGCATAAATTTGAGAAAAGTCTAAAGCCAAAATTTTTCTTCTTTGAGTTTCGCATCAGGGTACTTTTGAAATGGTAATGTTGTGTACCTGCCTGCCTGCCCGGCATCTTAGCTGGGTGCTGTGCGCTCGCAGTCACTCAAAATTCCAAACAGGATGGGTTCTCCTCGGTTGTAGTAAGGCACGGAGTGATTGAGAATACTGAATACAGACATTCTTTTCCCGTCAGCATGATAATGTTGTAGTCAGAAGAAGTGCATAAGTTAACTCAAGTTCGAAGTGCAAATGTGAACATCCACTTAAAGGATAAAAATGAGGATGAAACATTCACGGCGGAGCGGAGAGAAGAAGCCTCCGCCCGCATCTCACTTGCTTGCTTTTTACTATCTCAACTCTACCTCCTAAATTTGGAACGTGTTGAACAGTTTTTTTTGCTTCTTCTTCTTTTGGTTATTCGCTATTCGCTATTCGCTCAAGCTTTCTTTATATTCCCCTCACCCTTATGCAAATACAAGAAATGCTGAGCAGGAAAGGAAGGAAGAAAAATTTGTCGCTGGTAAGTTATGGAGCTCATCACTCAATGCCTCCTGAGGTTAGGCAACCAGACCAGTCCACAACAACAACAGTGCATGTCTAGTCGACAGTATCTCAAACATCCAATTCAAATCCATTGCCAATCACAACAGAGTTGGCAGATTTTTCAAGTTTTCTTCTTCCGGGAGAAAATGTCAGGTGTGATCGGATTTGGTTGGTTGTGCTCGATGTCCCACACATTCTCCGAAACAGCATCCAATTATATGAATGATGTAAGGGCTAACGCAAACTGAATTTTACTTGTTACGGCTGAGTGGCCGAGCATCTAAAATTTTCAGGAGGGCCTATCTGGCTGGAAATTTTCCGACACAATAAGAGAATTATTGTAAAAAATATTGTCCACCAATTTAAAAAAATACCATTAGAAATTAAGCTACAAAATTCGTAAGTCCTATCAGTGCTAACATGCCACACTCAATTAGAGCCATGAGCCGGCTTGCATGTAATGTAGTTGTTCGCATCCGATATTGAGAAACCATATCCATCGTATTTACTATATCTAATTGAGCAGATTTCTTCTGACTTCTAAATTCACTACTCATTGTTCACGGATTCCAGATGGATTTCCACATTTGAAGTAAGGCATTCAAATGCATTGAATTGATATTCTAAATCCGCTTTGGATCATTAGCAGAAGTACGCTGTACGGCAATGTGATTTAGTGAGTTTTGGTGAAACAAATAGACGAACGTTCAAAACAATATTTCGCCACATCCCTACCGTTTCGGTAACAAAATGTAAAGACGAATCGTGGGTTACGTAAGCCCAAAGCTTATTTCGAGCTCATAACTAGTGAATTGTCTTCCTTTCGAGTACTAAATTCACATGTGAATAGGTCTCTGGTAACAATAATTGATATTGTTGATATTCGCTTCAGTGACTTTGTCCAAATACTTGCATAATTGGCTCCAAATCAGGTTAACATCCGTGGAACAAGGAGCTAGATCTCACAAAATGTATACGTTACTGCTAACCAAATTGTAGACAAATACTTTAATCAAATTCTCATCCGGTACTTTACAAAGACGTTGTTTCAGCCAAACAGGGTTACTAGACCTGATTCAGGATTCAAGTTGCTCTGATTATGAAAGTCCTTTGAGGAGTAGGAGTCCCAAGCAGCTTAACGATTTGGTTCTTTTTTCCTAAGTGGACAATAATGGCTGTGATTTAGAAGTTTAATTTTCGTGATTATAGTTTGGTAGAGAAGAATGGGCAATTCAATGAGCCCTTTATCCACACCCACATTTCACATTAGGTTGGTAGGTAGGTAGGTGTAACTTGAAAATTGCATATTTATCATCACATCTTTTCATATCCTGTTTTAGTCAAACAGCTACCTTTCCAGACAAAGTCGGAGTCTAGTCTGGGAATGAATTAAAACATACTACATGCTTCTTGCCTAGCAAACAAGAATATTGTGCTTAATTTTACAAGCAGAACATGAATATGAAACATTAAAAAGACTCCCAAAAGTCTTTCTACGAATTTGCAACTAACAAGTCGTATAAAATAGCACTCGAGTGCGGTGCAGTGCGAGATTAAGCAAAACACTTTTCTAAGGCTAGATCACGGTACGTAGAAGTTGGAGTCGAAGAAGGAATGAAAAGGTTTACTCAGCTATTCATTTCATGTCATTCACATAAAATCCATAGCGTCAAAGAAAACCTTCTTCTTTTGGATCCCCCCACACACACATCTGTTCCCGGGAACACATACTTTTTTTGGTCTCTGAGTCGAATCTTAAGTCTTTTTTTCCAAAGGCCAAAAGTAAAAGATAGAAAATTACTCAAACCACGACTGCCCTTAAGAGCAGCAGCAGAGCTACTTTCAATTCCAGGTGGAAATAAGTCTTTTTTCAAACTTGTCGGTCATGGATGGATTTCTTGGAGCCCAAGCGCATACATTTGGCATCAACTTCGATTCGATTCCCTTCCTTTGTTCAAATTTCTCCTCCTCTGGTTTGGAGAATATAATGCACGTTCTTAGGCTTTTGTTCTTTGGAGATTCCTGAGATTACTAGATGCTCAGAGTTGGACGGACCTGCTAGAACCAGATGCCAGACGCCTTCAACAGACGTAATGAAATTCCTCACCTACAGACGGACTCACTTCCGATTTGGTCTGGATTGGTGCTCTAAAGTTGGGTTTTTGATTCTTTCGAGGTGTCAATGCTCAATCAAATATCAAATGTAATGTAAACATGAATTCTGTCATATCGATCACGTCTATGTTCACCCTCCCTCCTCAGTTGCTATGAAATTTAGATGAATCGGAGGCTGAGAATATCCCAATCCCAATCGACTGACATTTTCGTGAGTAGACACACACAGCATACACAACCGAGGAGTGAGGGGCCTCGGCATACATATTCTGTGAAAGCGTGGCATCATGGCTTGTTTGTAAATATGAAGAATGAGAATGAGAGATAGATTTTGCATTCAGAAAGCATTTTCCTAATAATCCATAGAAAGGACGACGGAACTCTGAAAACCCTTCAAAGATGAAGTCATGTCTGAATCAAAGGTTACAAATGCTTATGTTCAAATCACATTTTCTCTCTCATTACATCCAAGCAAAATATTTCATGATCTCCATTTCATATTTTCTCCTTTCCTTTGCTCTCCAT